>CAUYUJ010007008.1:0-49655 GCA_963575745.1 Prorocentrum cordatum
CGTCCATATTCCTCATCCCTCCTTTCGCCTTCCTCCTTCGTCCTCCATCCTTCCTCTTTCCTCCTCCCGCCTACCAGATTCCTCCTTCCTCCGTCCATCTTCCTCCTTCCTCTTTCCTCCTTCCACCTCCCTCCGTGCGTCCCTCCCTCCCTCCCTCCCTCCCTCCCTCCTCCGTCCTTCCCCTTTCTCCTCCTGCCGCAGCTGCCCCCGCTCATCCCGCCGATCCCCGATGCTCGCCCCGGCCTCCGCCGACGTCCGCTCCCCCCACGCCCGCAGCCGCTGCTGGGCGCGCGGCCCACATCACCCTGCCGTAGCACCAGTCTCCGTACCTGCAGCACGGGGGACACCGATGGGATTTGCCCTTTCTGCGATTCGGCGGTCGACAACCATCCCTTTAGTAAACCACCCTTCAGTAAACCACCCTTCAGTAAACCTCCCTTTAGTAAACCACCCACTCGGCGGTGGACAAACCTCCGTTCAGTAAGCCATCCTTTAGTGAAAGCGGCCCAGGACCGAGACCGACGGACCGGGACCCGCAAAAATGACGGCCGCGACGCCCTCTCGCGAACCGAGAACGGGCAATTCGCTAATCGACGTGTCAGGGTAGGAGGTCTATCAACCTCCGAGCTATCGGGGAGACGTAAAGACTCGGGTTCGGGAGACTCGGGATGGCCTGACGGGGCCATCATGAGAATGACGAGAGCCAGTTAGAAAATTGACGCGAGCCCACGCTGCAGGCATCCCACGAAACCCGGACCGTCGAAAAATCCAGGACGCGCTCGTCAGAAAACGTCGACAGACCCGAATTCCGGCATACTCGAGTCTTACGTGTCCTCGATCTGTTCCCAGGTAACGGTTGTTACCCAACGGGGTGCTGGGAATGGGGGCCCCGTCAACGGTAACGATTGGGCGGGGTGAGCATGCAAGAGCGGCTAACACACAATCGGGCCCCATCATATGGGGGGAGCGGGGAGGTGGGATGCAGGGGGTAACCACCGTGACACGCCAGAGGATCAAACAATAATCTCTAGCGGGCCTTGGCCGAAACGGGTCCTGGACCCCAGGGCCTCCCTCCTGGGGCCACCTCCTCGTTAGGGTTAGGTCGGGCCTGTCCCATACAAGGGGATCGTGAGCGAAAAATAAAATCAGAAAAACACAGAAAATGCCCTCAAATAATCAAAACGTACAAACAAATCGTCCCCTGACTACTTTATGACTATTTTTGAAATCTCCTCCTGTAGAGGGACAGGCCCGACTCAACGTTAGGGAAGCACCCCCACTCCCACCTGGCCCCCCTCCCCAAAAGGGGGATGGGGAGGGTGACTCATTGCGCCGCTTTTGCGAAACATCCTGACAATCAGGCTTCGAGACTCTGGCCCAGCTCCAGCGGGGGCGGGAGGGGGGGAAGAGGTGGAGGAGGAGGAAGAGGAGGAGGTGGAAGTGCGATTCCTTTCCCCTACAACCCGCTGTATTCAAAAGTGCGGACAGAAGAGGTTGCGCAAGATGTGCCACTTTGGCAACCAGAGAATGGCGCTTTCGCTTAGGACATCCTCGGACAAATTCTCCGGTTCAACTTCCAGCCACCAGAGAATGGTGAATTCGATTGGAGCATCATCAACACCATGTTTGTGGACCCGATGCATGCGGCTAGTCAGTGAGATTTTCGCTTGGGATTTTCTCGCAGCCACATGTATTGGCCCATCTCATGTATGAGCGCGAGTGGATGTCGGGGCATCAGAGTTCTTGCATGAGCCAGTCTTGACATGAGTGGCTGCGGATCCATCAATTTGCGCGCGAGCAAACACGGATACGAGTGAGTCTGACCATGCCGCTTAATGATGAGTGGATCTGCGCGTGAGAGGGTCTGGGTGCGGCGAAATCCCCTAACGGGGTCCGCACATTGTAAATTCCGCCAGGTGGTGTGCTCATGCCGGATAGCTTCTGGACAGTCCCGGGCCCTGGAGGGGCCTCATGCAGGAGCCCGGAAGCGGAGAAGCACTTCAGGACCCCGTTCCCTCAGGACCCCGCCCTCCATGGCGACCCAAGCAGAATCGGCCCAGACATCTCCTGGTGCGCGCTGGGGTCTAAATTTCGAGACGAATACAGTCGTGGCGACAAGAAGCCTCCTGGAAGCGTGCAGAAAACAACAAACACATCCCAAACGCAGATGTCCACCGATCTGTTTGTTCAGTGCACTCGCCCGTTGACAAACATTATCCTGGCGAAGGACCCAACCAAATACAGGTGTGAGTACCGCAGTGGTGCGTGCTCTCGTCGGTGGAGCTCCTTCTGGGAGCACGAGAAATTTGAGGGATGTGCCGAAATGGATGGCGGGGACACATGGAGGCTTTCGGCGGCGCTCCCTGTGGGGCCACGATACGTGTGAGGGGCGTGCCGAAATGGGTGTAGCGGCGCCATGCGATCCCTGCCACTGGAGCCTTGGGCGGAGCTCCCTCATGGGGCCACGAATTGTGTTAGGGGTGTGCCGACGTAGTTGCGGTTGCGCCATGCGAAATCCACAACTGAGCCCTTCGGCGGAGCTCCCATGGGCCACGGAACGAGTGAGGGATGTACCGAAATGGGTGCGGTGGCGCAATGCGAACCCTGGCCTTGGGGCCTTCGGCGGAGCTCCCTATGCGGCCACGAAGTGTGAGGGGGGATGCGAAATTGGTGCGGTGGCGCCATGCGAACCCTGCAATTGGGTTCTTCGGCGGAGCGCCCTACGGGGCCACGAAACGTGTGAGGGGTGTGTCGAAATTAGTGTGGGGGCGCATGAGTGAGCATGATGGGATGATGGGGTTATGGGATGATGATGGCGATGACGATGACGATGATGACGATGCTGGTGATGGTGATGGTGATGATGATGATCATCATCATCAGCACCATCATCATGACGATCATGATGACCATGATGATCATGATGGTGATGATGCTGATGATAATGATGACAGCGACAACGACGACGATGATGCGGAAGATTGATAATGCTGATGCTGATGATGATGATGCTGATGATAATGATGATGATGATGATGATGATGATTATTGAGGACAGGGAGGAGGAGGAGCAGGAGGAGGAGGAGGAGAGGAGGAGAGGAGGGAGGAGGAGGGAGGAGATGCGGGGCGCTGTCTCTGCAGCACGAGGACCCAGCACCACAGGACGGCTGGGAAATAGATGTCATCGGGAATGGGGCCCTCGATCACCGAAGCTCGAGCCCAGCTCCCTTCCCCTCGCGACGAGCCCCGGGCGTCGCAGCATGGCGAACAACTTCGAGGCGGATGCCCAGCTGGAGGCCCATCCAAAGGCAGAAAGACATCCCAAAGCCCTCTCGATCCTCGAAGCTCGAGCCACCGACGTCGTGCTCTGTTGCATCGTGCGGCTCCCTGGAGGACTGGGCCCCTTCCCCACAAAAAAGCACTTCGTCCCGCCGTGTCTCGACGGTCCGGGGGCGAGACAACCGCCCAAACAACTTCCGTCGTGTCGTTGTTTTTCGATGCGAGGGAGTCTGGGAAGCCTGGCAGTTCGCGAGGCAACAAGAAATGGCATCTGCTCGGGAAGATCCGTGCTCCCCCCGGAACGCTCACGGCGACGCGCAACTGCTTGAACTCATTCCGAAGCGAGAAAAACTCCAGGGGCCAACGAAGACCCCTGGACACTCCAGGGGCAAGCGAGAAAACTCACGACGTGCCTCGAAGCTCGAAGCGCGCCCCTGCAACGGCCGAACACGTTCCAAAACACCTCGTCGCAATTGTTCAGGAGGCGAGGGGTTTGTGAAGCTGGAACCTGGAACCCCAACCCTGGGAAGGCCCAAACAGAACCAACACTGCTACTCCCCAGACCTATCCTGGGGCGCGTTCTGACCATGAGTCTGGGGCAAGTCTAGCCGTGTCGGCCAGGGCCTCCCGAAAGGCCCCCACAAGGTGAAAACGAGGGCAGCGGCATCGGCACCCCTGGGCATCCTCCGGTATGGCTCAGTCGCGTCGCTCAGTCGGCCAGCCCATACTTTATGCAGTATGTTGGTGGCCTTCGGTCAGAATGGGTCGTGGACAACAGGGGCTTGTTTTAGGTCGGGCATGTTCTCCTACAGGCGGACTTGGAAGGATAAATAAAACTAATCAAAAATAACCAAACATAGTCGAACATAATGGGAAAATCGTCCCCTGACTATGTTTTGACTATTTTGGGATATTCCTCCTGCAAAGGGACGCGCCCGACTTGAGGCTTGTTGGGAGGCCTTGTTGGGGTCTCTCCTTCGGGGCCTCTCGCGGGGCACGGGGGCAGCGAGATCGGCACCCTCTCCCTTCTGCCCCTCGCCCCGCGAAGCCGGAGAACCCCGACGCCTTTCCCGGCGAACGAGCAGCACGCACCCATACCCCTGGGGGGGCCGGGGGACGGAGGGGGCTGTGGGCGCGCGCTGTCGGAGGGGGGTCCGCGCTCGAGCGCGAGCCTCCCCCAGGGACCGACAACGCGAACCCACACCCATCGCCCGTCCTCCCTCCGAGTCCCCCTTCGTCAAGCTCCTCCTCTTCCTCCGCCTCCTCCTCCTCCTCCTCCTACTCCTCCTCCGGCTCCTCCTGCTTCTCCTGCTCATCCTGCTTCTCCTGCTCCTCCTCCTCCTCCTACTCCTCCTACTACCTCCTCCCCCTCCTCCTCCTCCTCCTCCTCCTCCTCCTCCTCCTCTTCTTCCTCTCCTTGTTCTTCTTCTTCTTCGCCCTCCTCCTCCTTCTCTTCCTCCTCCTCCTCCTGCTCCTCCTCCTCATCCTCCCAATCCTCCTCCCCTCCCCCTCCTCCTCCTCCTCCTCCTCCTCCTCCTCCTCCCTCCTCCTCCTCCTCCTCCTCCTCCCTCCTGCCCCTCCTCCTCCTCCTCATCCTCCTCCCCCTCCCCCTCCCCCTCCCCCTCCTCCTCCTCCTCTTCTTCTTCATGTTATTATTCTTCCTCGTCCTCCGCCTCCTCCTCCTCTTCCTCCTCCTCCTCCTCCTCCTCCATTCCTTTTCCTTACAAACAACTTCTCCATGTCGCACCCGAGGCCAGGTGTTAGGGCGGGCCATGCGTTTCGCTTGAGTTCCTCACCGTTTATGATTCTGAAACATTTAGAAATGGTAACAGTTTCACATACTGAGGGCGGGCCGTTTTCAACATGTGGCTCTCGCCCAAGCGCGGCGCACACTCGTTTTAAACATTAGCAAAGAGATTCACGGATTGAGGGCGTGTGGTTTCCAAAATGTGGCTCATGCCTTAGCTCGGCGCACATTCGTTTGGAAACATTGCAGAGAGCTTCACGGATTGAGGGCAGGTCGTTTTCAACATGTGGCTCCCGCTTTGGCGCGGCGCACATTCGTTTTACAAATTTGCAAGGGATTCACGGATTGAGGGCGGCTCCTTTTCAAAATGTGGTTCTCGCCTTCGCCTGGCGAACATTCGTTTTAAACATTTGCATGCATGTCACGTATTCCCATCAACAACGTGCCGGAATTGCTTGTTTCTTGTGCAAGAGTTATGTTGATTCGCTGTGTTGAGATCCCAGGAATGACGTTCTGGCACGATTCAGGGTTGTCAAGACGCATCAGTCAGGCTGATCCATGGCGTCGGAGTCCCGAGAACAATGTCTTGGCATGCTTCAGGGTCTTCAAACGGTCGTCGTCCAAAGAGGCAGCTCCTTCAATGGAAATGAGCCGTTGTGGGGGCCTATGCAGAGGGAGCTTGGAAAGAGGGTTTATTCCAACATCGTTGATGGCGATTGGGTTTACACTGGTCCTCCACCTCCTCCTCCTCCTCCTCCTCCTCCTCCTCCTCCTCCTCCTCCTCCTCCTCCTCCTCCCCCTCCCCTGGGGGTGTTGTTCCTTCGTCGTCTCCTTCGTCGCGAGGGGCGCCGGGCGTCGTAGCACGACGCGCCGCTCGCGGCGTCCACCGCGGCGCTCGAGGCGTTCACCGCGGCGCTCGCCGCGGGGGCGGCCTCGGCGGCGGCGCCCGCCTCGGCGGCCACTGCGGGGGAGGCGACGGCGGCGGCCTCGGGCTGGGCGGGGGAGGCGTCCACCGCGGCGGCCTCGGAGGCGCGCTCCACGTCGTGCTCCGGGCTGAGCCGGGGCAGCGGGTCCTCGGAAGAGGGGCACCGACCATGCAGCCGGGGCCCCAGGGGAACCGCGAGGTCGGCGAAGCAAGTCGCCCGGCGAAGAGGGCAGCCCTGAGCGAACGGGAGGCAGCTCTGAACGGGACGGCGCAAGGCACAAGAGCACGTGGCAGGATCTGCAGTGTCCCGGACAATTTCGACAAACACGGTCAGACCGCGCACAGAGTACCCCGTTGATGCGTGCACTCCCGCAAATTCATTCACCACGGGGACCATAGGTGGAGCTCCCTGGGGGACAGGAAACGTGTGAGGGGTGTGCCGAAATGACTGCGGGGACACCGTTAAGGCACACCCGCCGTGGCCATCGGTAGAGCTGCCTCGGGGGCAGGAAACGCGCGATGGATGTACCGAAATGGGCGCGGGGGCGCCATGTGGACACACCCGCTGGTGCCATAGCTGGGGCTCCCTGGTTGGCAGGGAACGCGCGAGGGGTGTGCCGACATCGATTCGGGGAGGCCGTGTGGACATCCCCGCTGCGGCCACAAGTGAAGCTTGGGACGCCATGTGGACACGCCCGCTGGGGCCATAGGTGGAGCCCTTTGGGTGGCAAGAAACGTGGAGGGGTGTGCCGAAATGACTGCGGGGATACCGTGAAGACTCACCCGCCAGGGCCATAGGTGGAGCTCCCTTGGGGGCAAGAAGAGCGAGAGGGGTACCGTAATGGGCGCGGGGGCGCCATGTGGACACACCCGCCAGGGCCATAGATGAAGCTCCCTGGGTGGAAGGAAACGCGCGAGGGGTGTGCCGACATCGGTACGGGGACGCCATGTGGACACCCCCGCTGCGGCCTCAAGTGAAGCTTGGGACGCCATTTGGACACGCCCGCTAGGGCCGTACGTGGAGCTCCCTCGGGGACAGGAAACACGCGAGGGGTGTGCCAACATGGGCGATGAGGCGCCATGTGAACAAACCCCTTGGGGCCGTAGGTTGAGCTCCCTGGGGTGCAGAAAACGCGCGAGGGCTGTGCCGAAGTGAGCGCGTGGACGCCATGTGGACACACCCCCTGGGGCCATAGGTGGAGCGCCATGTGGACGCACCCCCTGGGGTCACAGGTGGAGCTCCCTTGGAGGCAGGAAGCGTGCGAGGCGTCGCCTGACATGGGTGCGGGGACGACATGTGGACACACCCGCTGGGGCCACGGGGGGAGCCCCCTGGGAAGCAGGAAACGCGAGGCGGACATACCAAAACGGGCGCGGAACCGCCCTGTGGACGCGCCCGCTGGGTCCACAGGTGGAGCCCCTTGGGTGGCAGGAGACGCGTGAGGGGCGTGCCGAAATGAGCGCGGGGGCGGCATGTGGACCCGCCCACTGCGGCCAGATATGGAGCTCCTTGGGGGTCATGAAAGGTGTGAGGGTTGTGCCGACATGGGTGCGGGGACGCCATGTGAGAATACCCGCTTGGGTCACAGGTGTTGCTCCTTGAGGGGCCGGCAACGTGCGAGGGGTGTGCCGAAGTGGGCGCAGGGACGCCATGTGGACACACCCGCTGGGGCCGCATGTGGAGCTCCCTGGGGGCATGAAAACGCGCGAGGGGCGTGCCGACATGGGTGCGGGGGCGCCATGTGGACACACCCGCTGGGGCCATAGGTTGAGCTCACGGGGGGGCATGGGGTCTGCCGAAGTGGGCGCAGGGACGACATGTGGACATCTGCTGCAGCCACTGGGGCCTTCGGTGGAGCTCCCTATGGGGCCACGAAGCGCTGCCCTGGGTGGGGGACCCGCATGCGAGAGCAGCCACTGGGGCCTTCGGTGGAGCTCCCTATGGGGCCACGAAGCGCTGCCCTGAGTGGGGGGACCGCATGCGAGAGCAGCCACTGGGGCCTTCGGTGGAGCTCCCTATGGGGCCACGAAAAGCTGCCCTGGGTGGGGGAACCGCATGCGAACACCCCCAGTGGGGCCTTCGGTGGAGCTCCCTATGGGGCCACGAAGCGCTGCCCTGGGTGGGAGAACCGCATGCGAACACCCCCACTGGGGCCTTCGGTGGAGCTCCCTATGGGGCTACGAAACGTGTGAGGGGTGTGCCGAGAGCAGAGGCACGGAGGGGGAGGAGGGAGGAGGGAGGGGGCAGCGGGAGGAGGAGACGCGGGGCACCGTCTCTTCAAAACGAGGACCCAACACCACAGGATGGTTGGAAAAAAAGAACACACAACGTCAAGCAATGATTTAATCATCGCTTCCGAACGAGAAGAGCTAAAACCACAAACTAAGGGTCCGACCCCCCCGCACAGAGCGAGGGAGGGAGGGTCGAGGTTAGAGATTTTCGAAGAGGAGTTTTGAAGCATCCCAGGAGAGGTCCAGGAAGAAGGGTATCGGTGTCTTTCGGATCCCCCAAGTCCGGGTCAACGGTCGCATCCGTGGTGGTCGGGGCAGCGTTGCCCGCGCCCTTAGATGCCAACGCCCAAAGTTAGGCTACAGCGAAGATCGGCCTCGAGGATGAGCTCTTTAGGCAGAGCTGGTCGCAACCCTCGACTGATGGGCATCCTCTGCAAACATTCTGCATCCTCAATCTGTCGGTACCCTGTCGGTACCCTCCCCGACATGCTCGCGTCGAGAAAAAACTCGAGGGCAGGTTTTTTGACCGTTTTCGGCCACATCATGCCCTCGACGGGCCCTGGGGCTGTCAAAAGGCTGCTCGGGACGAAGACCGGGCCCTTGGGAGAGGGGCGGGACTTCAGGGACCCTTGTTCTGAAACAGTCAAGACGTCGGATGTCTGGGCTGGCATCCTCGCGGTTTCTCAAAGCTTCCAATCCTAATACACCACCCTCAGATCTGATTTGGACTGTGCTGCTGGCGCGCGGGACTCGCGGTCAAATCTGCGACCCGGGCCACCCCCGTCGGGCAGTCCTGCGCAGCCTGGTCAGAGAAAGCACAGCCGTCACTCTCGCTCCGGGCAGACTTCGCTGAGCGGTGGTGTTCGGGGACGCGGGCAAAGAGGCACCGCAACCACCAAGAAAACTCGACGCTGGGCAAACTGAGCGATGGAAGTACACCCTTTCAGGCCGCCGAAACCTGGGCGTGTCGAGATCGAGGCGTGGCGCGATCATTGGATGGTGAGTCGCTGGACGGGGAATCGCTGGGCCTCGAGGCCGATGCATGGCTGATCGTATGCAATCCTGGCGCCGCAAAGGCCGCGACCCAGCGTAGAGGGATGGATGCCACCCCTGGACCTCTCACGGAGATGCCCTGGCCAAGACTCTGGCGCGAAACCAGCCGTTGCGACGAGATCTCCCCAGGAGGTCCACAAAGAACTGCCACGATGGAACGGTATGAGCGCGTGTTTGAACGAGTCGCGGCGACGCCCATTGCCAGGGACGCCCACCATCCTCCCCCCCTCCGCCCCCCAGGTCACGAGGCGCACCCGCGCCGTCTGGGAATGGCTCGGGGTAGCTAGCTGGCCTCCTTTCCCATATTCGGCGGCGGGCGAGGGGGAGAAGTGAGAAGGAGAAGGCCTTCTCAGAATGTTCGGAAGTCCCCCGGCCTTCTGCGAAGTTTTTCTAAGCCTTCCCCGAGGACAAACAACAACTTCGCAGAAGGCGCGAAGGCTTCTGAGAAGTCCCGCCGCCTTCTGAGAAGGCCTTCTCCTTCTCACTTCCCCCCCTCGCTAGCCGCAGACACATCCCCCTTGGAAACCGCCGCTATCGCAAGATAATAACAAAAGAAAATGTGTGGGTATCGAGATGTCGCTGTCCTCTGAATTGCCCTTGGGCGAGTTTCCACACACGCAGCCCAAGGCAATGATCACCCGGCGGCCGGCGGATCTGCGAACCACTTCCCGCAGTGAAGTCCAGCCTGACACCCGTCGACGGCCACAGCAGAAAATCAGCTAAATAACCACAGTCCGTGGGGACGGGGTTCCCGCGCCGACCCAGAAGATCTGCGTACGCGGCCAAAAACTCTTTTTTTTTCTGAGCAAACACCCACGAGCCTCTTCCCTTGCTCCGAAGCCGTATTCCATCCGCCTCCTCTCAAGGGGGCTATCACGACACGCATCGTACGGCCGCGAGGCTCTATATAGCGGCACGCGGCCAGAAGCCTGTGGCCCAACCGCCTGCTTGTACTGAAGGCGTCCTCGCGGACGCTGTGCGGACGTGGGGGCAGAGGGCTGCCCGTCTCGGGTGCCAGGGCCGCGGCATTGGGAGGACGGGGCAAAAAGTGTGCCGACAACGTCGAAGGCGGCTCGGTTTCCAGCGATACGTCGCGGACTGAAGAGTCCGCCTACTCCAGCGGTCCGCCGTGCTCCCTGGTCCTCCGAGTAGAGAGTGCAGGCAAAGAGTGGACGAAGTGGGGGCAGCAGCGGCAGCATGAAGCGTGCACCTATGTGTATATATATATATATGGAGACATGCATAGAACGAGAGGGAAATGGAGCATCGGGGCAAGGAGAGAGAGAAAGAGAGAGAGAGAGAGAGAGAAACACAAAGAGAGAGAGAGGGACAAAACACAAAACACAACAAGACAAGAGTAGACAGCAGATGCTATATTGTCGGTTGCTCGTTCTGGATGGGAACGCAGAAAGCATGGAGCGGAGCGCAGCTGGCGGATTGCAGGAGGCAGAGGGGCGCAGGGCACGGGCCCGAGCGTAAGAGGAGGCGAGTGTCGGGAGCAGAGCTCCACGAGCACAGAGACAGAATGGTGAAAGAGGAAGGGCAGAAAGAATTGAGGACCCAGAGTTAGACGAGCGCGCTCCACTACTCGCAAAGTAGCTACTCGCAAATGGCCTGTATCCCCCGCGGGGGATCTACGATAAATGACATCAGTGCAGCCATGTGTTGTTCGGACGTTGGAGAGTAGGCACTTTGCGAGTAGTGGAACGCGCTCGGCGAAAAGTATCTACCGGAGGGCAGACATTGAGCAGGAAGCAGAGAACAGGCATTTTCGTAGGCCTATCACGATCTGTTCTTGGAACGACAGAATGTTTTAATAACAAACACATTGTTCTTATACCACGAAACGAACGTACTTAAACAAGGTAGACTAAGCCAGAAATGCTCTATTTGATCACTGCGTGCAAGCCAAAAAGGAGCTTCTTAGAATGTCCTTCGGTGGGCCCATAGGCAAGAAAGGACGTTTCGCCACTGCTTGCCAACTGAAAGGAACTGCTGCAGCAACGTGGCATGACATGTTCGGCAACCTCATAGCCCCTCTACGGAGACCGCCACAGTGTCGCAACGGCTCGACTCTGTGACGTTTACAAGGGGCAGACCATCACCAGAAATGTGAGGCCCTCCGTTCCCAAGAGATGTCGTCACACATCGTTCTCATCGACCGCGCAAGCCTAGAACCTAGAACGGTCAGGCATGTGATCAGAGCGGGGTCCGAGATGGTCCAGCCACCAACGAGCCCATGTCGGGCACACCGGGTTGATCCATTGACGGCGGATCGAGGACCAAAGTCGAGAGTGGTCGGATCAGGGCCAATCGCTGACGAGACCAACTCCCCGATTGCATGGTATTCGCTAGCTTCTTTGGACGCCCGAAATGGGCACGGAAAAAAATGGATACAATGCCCAACAACAAGTGCTGTCCCAAACCAACAATGGCCGCTGTTGGGCAGGCGGCCTTCTGTTTCAAATGGACACAGGCCGCGGCGGCGCGGTCAGCGAGTCCTGTTCAGAATGAACAGCAACTGCTGTTGGGCATGGTACCCATTCTTTCCGTACCCATTTCGTTCGTGCCGAGGTTCGCTCGTGCACCTGAAGACACGGCCGGCCCAGCGCATGCGGCGCGTGCGAACACGGAATGTAGTCTGCAGCGGCGGCCTCCGCCGCGGCCCCTGCGGCATCTGCAGCTGAGGCCTCTGCCTGCGCATGATAGTCATCCCACGCATGCTCCAGAGTGGCCTCGGCCGCGACCTCGCGCCACACCTCCTCCGGAGTCTCGACGTTGGTCGAAACCAGGTCATCTAAGCTGCCCGTGGCGGCACTCTCCCTGGCAACCGACGGCGCCGACGCCTCGGCAGTGACGTTCGCAGCGGCCTGAGGGCTCCGACGGACAGAGGACGAAGGAGCGAAAGCCGGAGGCAAACGACGAACTTCCGGAGGCCCCTACGGGCGGATCTTGGGAGACACATAAGAAACAATCAAAACAAACTCAAGCATAGTGAAAAGAGTATGGAAAATCGTCACCCGACTATCCTTTACGATTCTCGAGTATGCCTCCTGTAGAGAGACACGCCCGCCTAAACCCTAGCCCACGCCTCTGGCACAGGCGCACCCGGGGGGACGGGGAGTGGGGGGGGGCGCCCCAGCGTCGACCCAAGAAAACCTCCTCCATCCCTCCTCCTCCTCCTCCTCCTCCTCCTCCTCCTCCTCCTCCTCCGTGACCTTGGTCGAGGCCTCCCACAAGAAGTCCGAGCAGGTTGGGCAGGAGGATCGCGAGGCATCGACGACGCTTCGGCGCCGCTGGCGCGGAGAAAATCGGGCCACCCCGTCGAGCCGCGCCGGCGATACATCGGCGATGCGGCGCGTTCCTCCGACGCCGTCTGCTCGGACCCCACGTTGGAAGCCTGGCGGAACTGCAGACGTGGGGGCGATGCGGGCGGGGGCTTTATTTGCACAGAAGGTGCCTGGCCTGATCAGCCTCGGCCTCCGACTCGATCGCGTCCTCGGTGGCCTCCTCCTGCGAGGACGCCTCCTGCGAAGGGGCCTTCGGGCCGGGATCCACAGGGAGCATTCGTGGCTCGGCCTACGAGATGCCGTGAACCCTGGAACAAAAAAGAAAGTGTACAGTCGAAACATGATCACAAGAACATTGATCAAGAGAGTCAGCCTTAGGTCGGGTGTCCCCCTACAGGCGGATTTTGAGCGACGAATCGAAAAAAAAACTCAACAACGACCCCGACATGGTCAAAAAGTACTAGAAACATCGCCCCCCGATCTCTTACTAGTTTTGAGCCTTCCTCCCGTAGAGGGAGAGGCCCGACTCAAATCAGCCCCTTCGCCGAGCGCCCAAGGCCCCATGGAGATGCCCAAAACGAAGAGCAGCCCAAGATGGCAAGGCACTCGCCCTAACCCTACAGCGAGCGGGCCTGGGGCACACCCGTGGAACCGACGCAAGAGAATCCCAGAGCTCCAGAGCTGTCTCTCCTCCTTGTACTCCTCCTCCTCCTCCTCCTCCTCCTCCTCCTCCTTCGTCATTGTCGGCCTCTGGCTGCCGCGCTCCCGAAGCCGCGCACGGCCACAGCAGATCCGACAGCCCACCAAACCGACAGCGCCACTGAGACCGACCGCACCCGATCGGGGCCGCAAGCCACCCGGACGGGAGCAAGGACCGACCGAACCGAACCGGACAGAACCGACTGCGACGCAGCCGAACCGATCGAACCGTGAACACCGTTCTGGTTAGTCGAAGCCAATCTGGCGCCAATCTGGCAGGCCCAATGTGGCAAACGGGGGCAATCTGACGAGGGAACCAACGCGAATCCAGTCTGGCGAATAACCCCAATCCTCCAATTTGGCCAGGCCAGATTGGCCCTTGGGGCCCAATCCAATCTGCCAGTCTGGCCTTCGACTACCCAGCCATTGGATCGGGCCCAGGGGGCGTCACACAGCAGCACGGGGACAGGCAAGGCATCACGGGGAGACGAAGGCGCCCAGAGGCACGACGACACGTCGAGCCGCCGGGGGCCCCGGGGCCACGACGGGTCCTCCTCCTCCTCCTCCTCCTGCTGCTCCTCCTCCTCCTCCTCCTCCTCCTCGTCCTCCTCCTCCTCCTCCTCCTCCGCCGCCCCCTCGGCCTGCGCGGGGAGCCGCACAGCCGGGCCGCTGAGCGAAGGAGCCCTGGAGCACGGACGAGGCCCCTGCTTGCCGCTCGCTGCAAGACGCATGAGCCCGGGTGCCCCACGCGAGGGCCAGAGGAACGGCCACGGAGGGGCCTCCGGAACAGCGGGCACCCTCCGAACCCGAGGGGATCTTCACTTCAGCCTCTTGGCTTCACGCAGTGCCCCTCCTCCGCCTCCGCCTCCGCCTCCGCCCCCGCCTCCGCCTCCGCCTCCGCCTCCGCCTCCTCCGCCTCCGCCTCCGCCTCCGCCTCGCCTCTTCCTCCTCCTCCTCCTCCTGCTCCTCCTCCTCCTCCTCCTCCTCCTCCTCCTCCTCCTCCTCCTCCTCCTCCTCCGCCCTCCTCCACCCTCCTCCTTCGCCCTCCGCCCTGCTGCCCTCGGGTGCGCAAGCGGGGCCGTCTCCCCCCCAAACGCCCCCCAAGGGGCTGCCGATCGTGCTCGACCCTGGCGGCGACCGCCTCGGCCCCCCCCCCTGCCCAGAACTCCGCCGCCGCGGCTTCTGTGAGGGCGTTGGCCCCCGAGCTCCCGACCCCAGCCCCGAAACCGGCTTCTCGGCACGGGTCGTTTTGTGACGGCCCCGGGGGCACGACAGCGGTCCCCGGGCGTCGAAGTCACGGAAAAGCCTGCCGCACCGACCTTCTCCCCAGACCTCTGGACACCTTTGACCCGGCCACCACGCTGTCGAATAACAGCTCGGGATGACGAACCGATTGGTCCGAGAAAACGAAGCCGAGAGGATGGGGGCCCGCAGAAAGAGGGCACACCTGAACACTTTACATACGGACACCCCTACTCCACGGAACCCTCCCAGAGCGCACGCTTTGACCAGGAGTCCGAGGCGAATCCAGCCATGGCGATGAAGGCATCTTGGGAGGTCCAGAAGGGCGATGATCCCGAGCGCGAAAGATACCCGTACCCGCCGGGGGGCGGTTCGTCGCAGCTGACGGCGGCTGCACAAATGTAGAAACGACAGCCGATCGAGCATTACACACCGCTGTCTTTTCGGGGCGCACGTTAGCACCGATCGCACGTGCGTTCGAATCGGCGGAGAGCCCGACCCTGCGTTGGTTGTTGTCGATGTAGACCAGTTACTGCGGAGGCGCGCCCCCAGACACACATCCGGGCGTTGAGGACTCAACGCGCACTCGGGGGCGCATGCGAACAACTCTGGCGCGAACGTCATTGCGCGACGACCGCCCTATCGCGAATTGCTCGATGCAGAGACATCGCGAATCTGTGCCGTGGGCGAGGTCGCCAGAAGCCGCCCCCCTTGGACGGCCGTCTGCGGATCACCCCAACTAGGCACGGTTGCCCCATGAAAACCCCAAAAACATACCCGTACCTAGCCCGGGTGCCGCAGCTCTCCCCAGCTAGGTCCGGGTATGTTTCGGTGGTTCCCGGCAGGTCCCCGTACCTAGCCGAGGTTGCGACAGGCCCAAAACGCTCTCGAACACATATCATGCCCTCCAGAGCCGTCCCCGACGTGGCCGCTGCGGCCCCCTGGGGGCGCGACATTGCAACGTCGTTCCCCAGTGCAGGCCCAGACGCATTGGTTGCCAGGATAGCGAGGAAATGCAACTCTTCATCGGTTGGGACAAGCGCCGCCACATATGGGCGGCTTTGAACCGCGCACGCACCACGATGCCCCGAGACGTCCCTAACAAAAACCAGCGCTTGTCGCTGCAATCAGACACCCAGCCATCGAGCGCGCCGTTGCGTCTTGACGCGCGGATGCTGCACTGGCGCGCGCGGGGCAAGCTGACCGGGCACAATAGCAAACGCCCAGTCCCCCGGACGGCCCATCTCACCTTGGCTGGCCCCGGGTACGGGTATCTTTCGGACCAATGAGATGACGAAGGCGGGGCAGCGGCATAGGCAACGTTTGCTCCTCTGAAGGGTCCTCGACACTATCGAGTCATCACAGAGGTCTGGGACCGCGACGCGAGCTCAACCGTGCGACGATGTGGCTTGAGCGGCCCGAGGCCCCAGAGCTCCGGCCCTTCCCGCGTGCGACAAGTTTCGCCCCGGAGTTCTGGTTGATGGCCCCCTGGGGCGCACACCACGGGCCCCGAAGCACATGAGACGCACTGGGATCGACGAACTGGTTCCAGCAAAGGACCCCGATGGAACGATGCCGCGATGCGCCAGAGAGGCTCCTGAGTCTCAGGACCCAGGCACCCGACGTATTCCTGAGAGGCTCCCGACAGACTCATGAGAGACTCTCGAGAGGCTCACGAGCGGCTCGTCATATAAGCTATTGGCAGGGTCTCGACTGAGGCTCGCTGCCAGCTGCACAGCTGCCGCCACTGCCATGAACTCCTCGGAAGGCCAGCGGAGTGAGCGGACCTAAATGCGCCCAAACGAAACCTCCCATCCAGGGGGGGGCTGCCAACTGCGGAGCTGCCGCCTCGTTCGTGAGCTCCCAGGTCCCAGGAGGTCTCCAGCGCAGGGCGGCACTACACAGGCGTCCCAACCAGGCTTTTCGCCGACCTGGGAGAGCTGCCCACTGCGGAACGCTTGCAACTTGCGCGAGCTCCTGGGAGGTCCAGCTAGAGGAAAGAGAACTATGCACATACACCGATTCTGGCCAGGCCCATCCTGAGCCCAGGATCGGTGCATACGCCCTCCTACCTTGGCCAGGAATGTATATGCACCGATCTTGGATCAAGGATGGGCCTTCCCAGGGTCGGTGCATGTGCATAGTTCTCTTCGCCCGACCAGCGGAGCGCGGCTCAAATGCATCTAAATTGTCAGCCGCGCAACTGCCGCATCATCCGTGAGCTCCGATGTAGGAGGTCCAGTAGAAGGTGGCGCCAAAGGCGAGCAAACTAGACCTCGCCTCTGTCGCCACGTTTTCGAGGCGGGGGTTTATGCGTAACGACTGCCTGTGTAAGCTCGGCAAGCGGTGGACATGGATACATTTGCCCCCCCCCCCCCCCCCCAAACCCCCACCCCACAGGGTTCGAATATGTCCATATCAACCGCCTGCCGAGGTCCCCGACGACGGATCCCCGAGGCAAAGGTTATGGATGAAATAGTCCCCGGCCTCGGAACTTTCGTGAACACATGGGAGGTGCAGCGTCGGGTGACTGGTCCACCTGTCCCTGATTGGCGCCAGCTGCGCAAACGCCGTGACTTGTGTGAAACTTTGGGGGTCCAGCTGAACACGGACTTGGTCTCGTGGATGCCATAACAACGGACACTCTAACAACCCCATCATTCAATGAAACATGTGCTGCAGATGATATAACGAAAAGGTCTAAACATGGTAACGTAGTGCTTACAGGTTTGAGACATAGTAAACACATTGGTTAGACATATGGATGTTGTTCGGCAAAATGTTTCCTCTCCGTTGATCGCCGTCCACAAACTCAGTCAGCCACACTACTGTCGGGAGCGGCCAAGAGGGTGGTGTCCAAGAGGGGGGTGTGCAAATCATGACCGGCGGCATGTGCGCGGCCCAGCGGGGGGGCCAGGGACGTTATGAAATAGGAAGAGGCGCCACGAAACCTGGGGAAATATCATGGCCCCCGCCATGATATCCCCCCCCCTAGTCATCACCCCCCTCTTTGCCGCCCCCGATACTGCTCCCCTCCCTGGGCGCTGCCATGCGCGCAGCCGGCGCCGTCTTGTCCCCGAGGCCGCCCGTGAAGTCGTGTTCCTGCTAAGTGGGCTTCTGTTCTGCTAAGTGGGCTCCAGATGTGCTTGATCCAGTTGTCAGCTCCGCCTCCTGCTGCTGGTCTTGTTTTTCCTCCTCGTCGTCCTCCTCCTCCTCCTCCTCCACTTCCTCCTCCTGTCCTCCTCCCCTTCCTTCCTCTTTTCACGTCCTATTAGCACCTCGTCCTCTCCCTCCTCCTCCTCCTTGCCTCCTCCCCCTCCCCCTCCTCCTCCTCCTCCTCCTCCTTCTCCTCCGCCTCCTCCCCTCCTCCTCCTCCTCCTCCTCCTCCTCCTCCTCCTCCTCCTCCTCCTCCTCCTCCTGCTCCTCCTCCTCCTCCTCCTCCTCCTCCTCCTCCTCCTCCTCCTCCTCCTCCTCCTCCTCCTCCTCCTCCTCCTCCTCTGCCTCGTCGCCCTTCGGCGGCCTTCAGCGGCCGTCGGTGGCTTTCGGCAGCCCCTGGCGGCCTTCGGCGGCCCTCGGCGGCTTTCGGCGGCCCTCGTCGTGTTCCTGCTAAGTTCGCTTCCGATGTGCTTGATCCTGTTGCCAGCCCCGCCTCCTGCTACTGGTGTTGCACTGTGGTTCATGCCAAGTTGCACGGAGAGACCTGGAAAACAACTCCACATCCTCCTCATCGCGCTCCTTCTCTCCCTCGCTCTCTCTCTCTCTCTCTTTCTCTCTCTCTCTCTCTCTCTCTCTCTCTCTTTCTCTCTCTCTCTCTCTCTCTCTCTCTTTTTTTTATCCCGCATCCCCCACAGTGGAAGCCTCTGTCTCATGCCCATCTGTACTTGCATTTTGCATATGCTGCATTGCACTTGCATGGAATGCCATTGCATTGCATTGCATTGCATGGCATGGCATGGCATTGCATTACAACGCATGGGATTGCATTTCTGTTGCGTCACTTCCCATTGCGCTGCGTTGCGTTCCGTCGAGAGTTCCTCGCAACTCTGGGCTCCGAGCTGCCAGGGGCAATGTGGCCTGGCCCATTTCGCCTGACTCATCCTCGCAACTCTGGGATCCAAGATGCCACGCGCGAAGTGGTCCAGTCCATTTCGCCTGAGACGTCCTCGCAACTCTGGGCTCAGATATGCCCCTAACCTGAGGATGTCCAGCCCGTTTCGCCTTAGACATACTCGCAACTCTTGGCTCAGACATGCCGAGCGCGAGGTGATCTGGAAAAGCTTATTTCAGACATTCTCGCCTGAGACATTCTCCTCAACTCTGCGAGATGCCGCGCGCAAGGTGGTCTGGCCAATTTCGCCTGAGACATCTTCGCAACTCTGGGCTCCCAGATGCCGCGCGCGAAGAGGTGCGGCCCGGCTCGCCTGAGGATCCTTGCAAATCTGGGCTCATATATGTCCTGGATTAATGTGGTTCGGGCCCACTTCGCCTGAGACCTCCTCGCAGCTCTGGGTTCCGAGATACCTCTCGCGAGGTGGTCTGGCCCATCTTCGCCAGAGGCATCATCGAAACTCTGGAATCGGAAATGCTCTGACTGAGTTGGTCCAGCACGATTCGCCTGTGACATCCTCGCAACTCTGGGCTCAGATATGCCCTGACCTGAGGTGGTCTGGCCCCATTCGCCCGGGGCATTCACGCACCTCCGAGATCCGAGATGCCAGGCGCGAGGTGGCCCAGTCAAACTCGCCTCCGACCTCCTCGCAACTCTGGGTTCCGAGATGCCGCGTGCGAAGCGGTCCGGCTAATTTTGCCTGCGACATCTTCGCAACTCTGGGCTCCAAGATGTCGCGCGTGGGCTCAGGGATACTCTGACACAAGGTGGTCCAGCCTGTTTCGCCTGGGACATCCTCGCAACTCCAGGCTCAGAAATGCCGCGTGCGGGGTGGTCGGGCCCGTTTGGCCAGAGGCATCATCGAAACTCTGGGATCGGAAATGCTCTGACTGAGTTGGTCCGGCACGATTCGCCTGTGACATCCTCGCAACTCTGGGCTCAGATATGCCCTGACCTGAAGCGGTCTGGCCCCATTCGCCCGGGGCATTCACGCAACTCTGAGATCCGAGATGCCAGGCGCGAGGTGGCCCAATCAAACTCGCCTCAGACCTCCTCGCAACTCTGGGCTCCGAGATGCCGCGTGCGAAGCGGTCCGGCTAATTTTGCCTGCGACATCTTCGCAACTCTGGGCTCCAAGAAGTCGCGCGCGGGCTCAGGGACACTCTGACATAAGGTGGTCCAGCCTGTGTCGCCTGGGACATCCTCGCAACTCCAGGCTCAGAGATGCCGCGTGCGAGGTGGTCGGGCCCGTTTCGCCTGAGACATCCTCGCAACTTTGGTCTCTGAACTGTTGTGGCCTGAAGTGATCTGGCCCATGTCGCCAGAGACATCCTCACAACTCTGGGCTCGAAATTGCGACGCGTGAGGTTGTCCGGTCCGGTTCGCCTGAGACATCCTCGCAATTCTGGGCTCAGAGATGCTCCTGACTTGAGGTGATCTGGCCCATTTTCGCCTGAGACATCTTCGCAACTCTGGGCTCAGACATGCTGCGCCCGAGGTCGTTTGGCCAATATGGCCTGATGCATCCCCGCAACCCCGGGCGCAGAGATGATGCGCTCGACGTACTCCGGCCAGATTTGCCTGATCCATCCTCGCAACTCTGGGCTCTAAAATGCCGCGCCAGAGATGGTCGGGCCAATTTCGCCTGAGACCTCCTCGCAACTCAGGGTTCCGAGATGCCGCGCACGAGGTAGTCCAGTCAGTTTTGCCTGAGACATCCTCACAACTGGGCTCCGATGGGGCCAGGCCCGAGCTTCCTGTTACACTACACTGCTAATATCGAGTTGCGCCCCAGGAGGGGTCCAGGCGCCCCTGCCCCGAGGGGGCAGTTCGCCGGCGCCGAGGCGAGAACATGAATTTCGGACACGCCCTGGTACACGTTGAAATCTCCAGCGAGAGGAGAACTTCGAGGGCGATGAGGAGAGCCAGGAGAACGAGGTGGGGCGAGAAGAACCAGGAGGAATAACATCAGGAACACGATGGTGATAACGAGGAAAATAAGAGGACGAGGGAGAAGAAAGACGAGGAGAAAGAGGAACGGGATGACGGGGGGAGGAGAAGGAGGGGGAGGAAAAGGAGGTTTGGGAAGGGGGAAAGGGCAAGAAGCATGGCAAAGAGGACGATGCCAGCAATGACGACGACTGTGACGATGACAAGGGCGCAGGCAAATCAGGGGCGGGAGGACGATGATTCGGTGGACGCGCAAACAATGTTTGGAGCCACCCTGGCTCAAAATCGCTGTCGGGGATGCTGGACTGAGCCTATAAATCGGTATGTTGGTGATGTTTCTCCGCCTCGTCACCATCCTTGTCCTGGTCCTCTTTCTGCTGCTGCCTCCTCCATCTCCCCCCATACTCCTCCTGCTCCTCCTTGCAGCCCCCTCTCTCCTCCAGACTCCAGCAGGGCCCCCTTGGACTGTGCGAATGTTAATGCTAAGAACGGTTCTGCGCCTGTCGGTACCAGTATCGCTATCGATACCAGTACCGATGCCGGTACAGGTACCGGTACCAAGCCATGATCGGCATCGGTATTTCAACAGAAGATACAGCCAACACCAACAGCTTTTGGCTTCCGATCGAGCCCCCTGCCCCTGGGGTCTTAGGCGTTTGCCGCATTCTACTCGTTCTCGGCAAGGCCAACCCAGCGGCCCTGCTGAGAGCACGTGGCGCGGCGAACGTCTAGGATCTACACGGCGGCGTCTGCTGAGATGAGGTTTGCGCTGTAGGGGTCTTCCCACCGAGGCACGCGGGTGCCTCTGCTGAGAGGACGCGGGTCTGACCCTGGGATCGTCGTCTGGCCCTGATGAAACAAGCTCTACTTGGAGGGCGTCGTCTCATCACGCCCAGCGAGCGATCCCGGGATCAGGCCCGCGCCTTCTCAGCAGAGGCACCCGGGTGCCCCTGCTGAGAAGAGCCTTGCAGCGCAGACTTTCTCTCAGCAGAGGCCGCCGCGTAGATCTCTTGGGCGTTTGCCGCGGCCTCGGCCGGCCGTCCGCTTCTGCCGCGGCGGGCGGCCGCCCGTTCATCCGATTCGTCTTCGTCGTAGTCGTCGCCGTCGTCGTCATCAGGACCCTCATCGTTGTCGTCGGCGTTATCATCATTATCATCGCCATCATCGTCATCATCATCATCGTCCTTATCATCATCGTGGTCATCGTCATCACCACCGTGCTCATCATCAAATTCACTCGCAATCAACTTCATGACGAATCATTGCAACCGTTGTTGTCGTCACCTTGAGCGCCGATACCGTTGTGATATATTGCAGTCGTCGTGGTCGGCGGGTCGCCGCCATCGTTGCGATCCACCTCGCCACGGCAATCATATTATTCATCTTCATCCTCCGCTGTATATTCCTCTGCCTTCTGATACTCTGCGCATCTGCGGCCCATCTGATCCTCTTTAATTCATCCTTGGACAAGCGTGGAAAGTGAGGAGCGAGAAGTGTGTGTGTGTGTGGGGGGGGGACGGCGGGCGAGACGTGAGAAAAGAGCAGGACGTGGAGGAGCAGCGGAGGGATGGGGGATGTGAGGGGCAGCAGCAGCAGAAGGATGACGCGGAGCAGCGACGAAGGAGGAATATATTAAGGCCAGGGTCCAGCATCCCCATCAGCGACTCTAGATTTAATGTGGCTTCAAAATTTGTTCTAGTCCTCCGAATCACCGTCCTCCTGTTCCTGATTTGCGTGCGCCCTTGTCGTGATCAATGTCGTCGTCGTTGTTTATGTCGCCGTCCTCATCGTGTTTCTCGCCGTCCACCCTCCTACGCAACCTCATCGTCCTCCCTTCTCCTCCGCATCCTCATGCCGTTCTTCCTACTTCTCGCCGTTACTTCTCTCCTCCTCCTCCTCCTTATCATCCTTCTCATCATCGTGCTCCTGATGCTCTTCCTCATCCGGGTTCTCCTCGCCCCTCCTCGTACTCAAAGTTATCTTTCTTGCCTTCATATTTCTCCTTTCGCCGGAGATTTCCTCAACATATATATTCTGGCCTGGCGCTCCCGCCTGAGACGTCCTTCCACATGAATCAGAAATCCGGCTCTCGCCTCGGCACCGGTCAACTGCCCCTCGGGCCAAGGGCGGTTGAACCCCTCCTGGAGGACGACTCGATAACTAGTCGTGTGGTCCTGGCACGTCTGGGAGCCCTTTTGCGAGGATGTCTCAGGCGAACGGGTTGGGCCACCTAGCGCGCCACATCTCGGAGCCCAGCGTTGCGAAAAGGTCTCAGGCGAAACTGGCCGGGCTACCTCAATTCAGGGCATCCTTGAACCTGGCCAGACCACCTCGCGCGCAGCGTCTCTGAGGCTGGAGTTGCGAGGATGCCTCAGGCGAAGCGCGCCGGCCAACCTCGCGCGCGGCATGCCTGAGCCCATAGTTGCGAAGATGTCTCGGGCGGAAAGGGCCAGACCACCTCAGGTCAGAGCATCTCTGAGCCCAGAATTGCGAGGATGTCTCGGGGAAAGTTGGCCAGACTCTCGCGCGCGGCATGGAGGAACCCAGAATTCCGAGGATGTCGGAGGCGAAAATGGTTAAACCACCCTGCGCGCGACATCTAAGAGCCCAGAGTTGCGAGGATACCTCAGGCGAAACTGGCTGGACCACCTCGCGCCTGGCATCTCGGAGACCAGAGTTGCGAGAATGTCCCAAGCGAACTGGGCCGGACCACCTCAAGTCAGGGCATATCTGAGTTTGGAGTTGCGGAAATGTTTCAAGCGAATCGGGCCGGACCAAATCAGGTCAGAGCATCTCCAATCCCAGAGCTGCGATGATGTCTCGGGCGAGAATGTCCGGACCGTTTCGTGCGCGGCATGTCTGAGTCTTAACCCAGAACTGCAAGGGTGTCTCAGGCAAAATGGGCCAGACCACCTCGCGAAAGGCATCTCTGAGCCCAGAGTTGCGAGGATATCTCAGTCGAAACGGGCTGTACCACATCAAGTCAGTGCGTATCTGAGCCCAGTGTTGCGAGGATGCTCACGCGAGCCCGGCCGCACCATCTCGCGCACGGCATCTAAGCCCAGAGTTGCGAAGATATCTCAGGCGGAACTGGCCAGACCACCTGGCGCATGGCATCTGGGAGCTCAAATTTGCGGCGGAGATGTCTCAGGCGAAACTGACCAGGTCACCTCAGGTTCAGGCATCTCTGAGGCCAGAGTCGCGAGAATGTCTGAGGCAAAATTGTCTGGTTCACCTCGCGCGCGGCATGTCTGAGCCCAGACTTGCGAGGATGTCTAAGGCGATTTGGACTGGACCTGCTCAGGTCACGACATCTCTTAGCCCAGAGTTGCAAGGATGCCTATGGCTTCCACTGTAGGGGCCAGCGAGCCTCGCAAAGTCACCGACCTCGGTGATCGGTGACCTGCCAGGGCCTCCAAAAAGCCTCGCGAGGTCACCGACGTCGGCGACCTCCCGGGGCCCTCAACGGGCCTCGCGAGGTCACCGATCTCGGTGACTTGCTGGCGCCTCCAGCGAGCCACGCAAGGTCACTGGCCTGTGTTCGATATACGGTCACATGCCGGGGGGTCCAAAGAGCCTTGCAAGGTCTCAGTGACATGCCGGGGCCTTCAACGGGCCCCATGAGGACACCCACCTCGGAGACCTTCGGGCTTTCAGCGGGCTTCGCAAGGCCACCGGCCTGGGTTTGAGACTAAGTGACCTGCCAGGGGCTCCAAAGAGCCTCGCAAAATCACCGACCTCGGTGACCTCCCGGGGCCCTCAACGGGCCTCGCGGGGTCACCGACCTCGGTGACCTGCCCGGGCCTCCAGCGGGCCACGCAAGGTCACCGGCCCGTGTTTGACATATGCGGTGGCCTGCCAGGAGTTCCAACGAGCCTCGCAGGGTCACGGACCTCGGTGACCTTCCGTGGCCTTCAACGGGCCTCGGGCCTCCAACGGGCCTCGCAAGGTCACCGTCCTGTATTCGGCATTCGGTGGCCCGCCCAGGCCTCCAAAGGGCCTCGCGAGGTCACCAACCTCGGTGACCTGCCGGGGCCTCGGCATAGTCGTCATCGTCGTCGTCGCCGTCGTCGTCGTCGTCGCCCCCGTCGTCTTCGTCGTCGCCGCCGTCGCCGCCGCCGTCGTCGTCGTCGTACTATAGAACCATTCTCGCGCGCTGGACACTGGACACCGGATACCAGACACCGGACACTCGACACCCGACACCGGGCACTGGACACCGGGCACCGGGCATCGGGCACCGGACACTGGACAACGGACACAGGACACTGGACACCGGACACATGACATTGGACACCGGACACCGGACACCAGACTCTGGACACCGGCCCCGGACGTCGATGATGATGTTTATGTTGGTGTTGATGGCGACTACGGTAATGAGTGCGATGGATGCAGACGACGACGACGACGACGGTGATGATGATTACGGATATGACGAAGCTGTCAATGAAGTTGACCATGCCATGATGATGATGACGATGATGATGACGACGATGATGATGATGACGATAAGGATGTCGGTGGTGATGATGGTGATGATGGTGATGATGATGATGGTGGTGGTGGTAGTAGTGATGATGGTGATGGTAGTGATGATGGTTATGATGGTGATGATGATGGTGATGATGGTGATGATGGTGATGGTGATGATGGTGATGATAATGACGATGACGATGCTGGTGATGATTATGATGATGTTGATGCCGCTGCTGACGATCATAGCGAGTATTACGCTCTGATGACTGTGAAGGTGGGGGAGGAGGAGGAGGAAGAGGGAGGAGGAGGAGACGAGGAGAAGGAGGCGGAGGAGGAGGAGGACGGGTCGTCGTCGCGGTCTTCGTCGTCGTCGTCGCCTTCATCGTCGTCGTCGTCGTCGTCGTCCTTCATCGTCGTCGACTTCGTCGTCGTCGTCCTCGCCCTCGTCGTTTTCGTCTCCCTCGTCGCCCTCGCAGAGGTCCAGCAAGACAGATTGAACACTATTTAAATGTCCCGCCCAGACCGACCCGCCCGCCCGTTAGGGTCCGCCCGCCGGACCCGATCCGCCCGTTAGGACACGCGCGTGCCAACTCGATGATGTTTCCTACTTTAATGTCCCGCCCGCCCGACCCGACCCGTCCGTTACGGTCCACCCGCCGGTCCGGCACGCCCGTTGGGGCCCGCTCCTGCTGCTCCTCATCCTCCTGATCATCTTCCACTCTTTCTCCTCCTCCTTCTCCCCGTCCACCTCCTCCTCATCCTCCTTCCCCTCCTCCTCATCCTCTTCATTCCCCCTCATCATCATCATCATCATCATCATCATCATCATCATCATCATCATCATCATCATCATCATCATCATCATCATCATAATCCTCATTCTGCTGCTGTTCCTCCTCCCCATATTCCTCCTCTTTCTCTACCTCCCCCTCTTTTTCATCATCGCCATCATCATCATCCTCCTGCTGCTCCTTACTTCTCCTCCTCATCCTCATTCTCCTCATCCTGCTGCTGCTGCATCCTTGTCCTGCTGCTTGTCCTCCTGCTCATCATCGTCATTGTAATCATATAGTTCTTCCTCATCATCCTCATCATCCTCCTCAATATCCTCCTCCTTCTCCGTCTCCTCATCCTCCTCATCATCTTCAGCCTCATTCTCTTGATTCCCCTCCTTATCCACCCCTTCCTTATCCTCCTCCCCATCCTCCTCATCCTCCTCAACCCCCTCCTCCACCTCAACATCCTCCTCCTCGTCCTCCTGCTGCTTATCCTCATCCTCATTATGATTTTTGGTACCCTCCTCCTCCTCATCACCATCATCATCCTCATCCTCCTGCTGCTGCTGCTCCTCCCCCGCCTCATGCTCTGCAACTGACGCCAGACACCGGACACCGGACACCAGGCGCCCGGACAGGGGCACCGAACACCAGACTCCGGACACAGGACAACGGACACCATACACCAGACACCGGACACCGGACGCCAGATGCCAGACGCCGGACGCTGGACGCCGGTCGCCGGACATTGGAAACAGGACACCGGACACCGGACGCCGGACGCCAGACGCCGGACGCCGGACGCTGGACGCCGGACACCGCAAGGATCGTGCATGCCTTCGTCGTCTCAGTCGTCGTCGCCCTCGTCGTCGTCGTCGTCGTCGGCGTCGTCGCCCTCGTCGTCGTCGTCGTCGTCATCGTCGTCTTTATCGTCTTTGTCGTCGTCGTCGCCCTCGTCGTCGTCGTCGCCCTCGTCGCCGTCGTCGCCCTGGTCGTCGTCGTCGTCGTTGCCGTCTTCGTCGACGCAGTAGTAGTCGTCTTCGTCGTCGTCGCCGTCGTCTTCGTCATCGTCGTCGTTGTTGTCGCCTTCGTCGTCGTCGTCTTCGTCGTCTTCTCCATCGAAGCAGTCGTCGTCGTCGCCCCCGTCGTCGTCGTCGTCGTCGTCGTCGTCGTCGTCGTCGTCGTCGTATTTATCGTCGTCGTCGTCGTCGTCGTCGCCCTCGTCGTCGTAATCGTAGTCGTCGTCGCTGCCGTCGTCATCGTCGTCGTCGTCGCCCTCGTCGTCGTCGTCGTCGCCGTCGTCGTCTTTATCGTCGTCGTCATCGTCTTCGTCGTCGTCGCGGCTGTCGTCGTCGTCGTCGTCGTCCTCGTCGCCGCCATCGACCTCGACATCGTCATCGTTGTCGTCGCCTTCGCTCTCCGGGGACCCCCACCCATAGGAGAAGTCCAGCTGGACTTGTCCTGTGGGTGGGGTGTTTGGCTCTCCGGGGACCCCCACCCATAGGAGAAGTCCAGCTGGACTTGTCCTATGGGTGGAGTGCTTGGCTCTCCGGCGACCCCCACCCATAGGAGAAGTCCAGCTGGACTTGTCCTATGGGTGGGGTGCTTGGCTCTCCGGCGACCCCACCCATAGGAGAAGTCCAGCTGGACTTGTCCTATGGTTGGTTTGCTTGGCTCTCCGGCGACCCCCGCCCATAGGAGAAGCCCAGCTGGACTTGTCCTATGTGTGGGGTGCTTGGCTCTCCGGCGACCCCCACCCATAGGAGAAGTCCAGCTGGACTTGTCCTATGGGTGGGGTGCTTGGCTCTCCGGCGACCCCCACCCCCACCCATAGGAGAAGTCCAGCTGGACTTGTCCTATGGGTTGGGTGCTTTTCGCTCAGCGCTAAAAGCAAGCGAAATTTCTCCTATGGGGGGGGGGTCTGGGGAACCCCCCACCCATAAGGGATCGCCCTCAATATTGATTCTTATGTTAGGTCGATCCACCCTATGGGGGGGGGGGTCTGGGGGGGGTCTGGCCCATAGGAGAAATTTCGCTTGCTTTTAGCGCTGAGCGAAAAGCACCCCGCCCATAGGACAAGTCCAGCTGGACTTCTCCTATGGGTGGGGGTGGGGGTCGCCGGGGAGCCAAGCACCCCACACATAGGACAAGTCCAGCTGGACTTTTCCTATGGGTGGGGGTCGCCAGAGAGCCAAGCACCCCTCACATAGGACAAGTCCAGCCGGACTTCTCCTATGGGTGGGGGTTGCCGGAGAGCCAAGCAAACCACCCATAGGACAAGTCCAGCTGGACTTCTCCTATGGGTGGGGGTCGCCGGAGAGCCAATAGGACAAGTCCAGCTGGACTTCTCCTATGGGCGGGGGTGCCCGGAGAGCCAAGCACCCCAACCATAGGACAAGTGCAGCTGGACTTGTCCTATGGGTGGGGGTCGCCGGAGAGCCAAGCACCCCACCCGTAGGGCAAGTCCAGCTGGACTTCTCCTATGGGTGGGGCTCGCCAGACAGCCCAGCACCCCACCCATAGGACAAGTCCAGCTGGACTTCCCCTATATGGGTCGGGGTTGCCGGAGAGCCAAGCACCCCACCCATAGGACAAGTCCAGCTGGACTTCTGCTATGGGTGGGGGTCGCGGGAGAGCCAATACGACAAGTCCAGCTGGTCTTCTCCTATGGGTGGGGGTCGCCGGAGAGCCAAGCACCCCACCCATAGGACAAGTCCAGGTGGACTTCTCCTATGGGTGCGGGTCGCCGGAAAGCCAAGCACCCCACCCATAGGACAAGTCCAGCTGGACTTCTCCTATGGGTGGGGGTCCCTGGAGAGCCGAGCACCCCACCCATAGGACAAGTCCAGCTGGACTTCTCCTATGGGTGGGGGTCGCCGGAGAGCCACTAGGACAAGTCCAGCTGGACTTCTCCTATGGGTGGGGGTCGCTGGAGAGCCAAGCACACCACCCAAAGGACAAGTCCAGCTGGACTTCTCCTATGGGTGGGGGGCGCCGGAGAGAGAAGGCGACGACGACGACGACGACGTCGAGGACGATGGCGGCGACGACGACGACGACGACGATGATGACAGCGGCGACGACGACAACAACAGCGGCGACGACAACGTCGCCGACGACGACGACGACGAAGACGGCGACGACGAGGACGACGACGACGACGACGGCTTTGAAAGCGACGACGATGACGAGGACGACGACGACGACAAGGACGACGAAGATTACAACGACGACGACGACGAAGGCGACGAGAACGACGACGACGACGATGACGACGACGACGACGACGGCAGCGGCGGCGGCGACGACGACGACTACGACTACGACGACGACGCCGACGACGACGACAACGCTGAGGGCGACGATAGCGACTACGACGACGACGACGCCGCCGCCGACGACGACCATGGCGACAACGACGACGACGGCGACGAGGGCGACGACGACGACGGCTTCGAAAGCGACGACGACGAAGACGACGAAGTCGACGACAACGACGTCGACGAAGACGACGCCGACGACGACGAAGACGCCTACTACTATACGTCGACGAAGGCGACGACGTCTACGATGACTACGCTGACGACGAGGGCGAGACAGACGACGATGACGACGACGACGAGGGCGACGACGACGACGACGAGAGCGGCGACGACTCGACGACGACGACGATGACGACGAAGACGACGACGACGGCGAGGGTGACGACGACGACAAAGACGACGACGACGACAACGACGACAACGACGACGCGACGAGGCGACGACGCTGACGACGACGACGACGAAGACGACGATGGAGACGACGACTGCGACGACGAAAGCATGGACGATTCTTGCGGTGCCCGGTGACACGTGTCCAGTGCCGGTGTCCGGTGTCCGGTGTCCGGCGTCTGGCGTCCAACATCCGGCGTCCGGTGTCCGGTTTCCGGTGTCCGGTGTCTGGTGTCCGGTGTCTGGCGTCTGGCGTCCGGAGTCTGGAGTCTGGCATTTGGCGTCCGGTGTCTGGTGTCTGCTGGTGTCCGTTGTCCGGAGTCCGGTGTCCCGAGTCCGGAGTCCGGTCCCGTGTCCGGTGTCCAGTGTCTGGCTTCAGTTGCAGAGCATGAGGCCGGGGAGGAGGAGCAGCAGCAGCAGAAGGATGAGGATGATGATGGTGATGATGAGGAGGAGGAGGAGGAGGAGGAGGATAACGGATAACGGATAACAGTAATCAGAATGAGGATGAGGATAAGCAGCAGGAGGATGAGGGGGAGGAGGAGGCTGAGGTGGAAGAGGGGGTTGAGGAGGATGAGGAGGACGGGGGGAGGATGTGGAAGGGGTGGATAAGGAGGGGAATCAGGAGAATGAAGATGAAGATAATGAGGAGGATGAGAAGACGGAGAAGGATGAGGATGTTGAGGGGGATGATAAGGATGATGATGAGCAGGAGGAGGACAAGCAGCAGGACGAGGATGCAGCAGCAGCAGGATGGCAGCATAAGGAGTATGAGGAGGGGGATCAGGATGAGGAGGGGAAGGAGCAGCAGGAGGATGATAATGATGGCGATGAGGAAGAGAAGGGGGAGGTAGAGGATGTGGAGGATGATGAGGATGGGGAGGAGGAAGAACAGCAGCATAATGAGGATTATGATGATGAGGATGAGGGGGAATGAAGAGGATGAGGAGGGGGAGGAGGAGGAGGAGGTGGATGGGGAGAAGGAGGAGGAGGGGGAGGAGGAGGAGGAGTGGGGGGATGATCAGGAGGATGAGGAGCAGCAGGAGCGGGCCCCAACGGGCGCGTCGGGTCGGGCGGGCGGACCCTAACGGGCGGGTCGGGTCGGGCGGGCGGGACATTAAAGTAGGAAACATCATCGAGGTGGCACGCGCGTGCCCTAACGGGCGGGTCGGGTCCGGCGGGCGGACCCTAACGGGCGGGCGGGGCGGGTCGGTCGGGGCGAGACATTAAAATAGTGTTCAATATGTCTTGCTGGACCTCCGCGAGGGCGACGAGGGAGACGAAAACGACGAAGGCGTCGGCGACGACGACGACGACGATGAAGGCGACGACGACGACGACGATGAAGGCGACGACGACGACGATGAAGGCGACGACGACGACGAAGACCGCGACGACGACCCGTCCTCCTCCTCCCTCTTCTTCCTCCTCCTCCACTTTATCAGTCAGCAAAAGCATAATATTCGCTATGATCATCAGCAGCGACATCACAATCATCGTAACAATCAACATCGTCATCGTCATCATCGTCAATACCATCACCATCATGGTCAACTTCAGTGTCAACTTCGTCACCATCATAATAATATCACCGTCGCCGTCTGCATCGTCACGACCAACGTCACTATCAACATCGCAAGCATCACCGTAGTCGTCATCGACGCCAACATAAACATCACCATCAATGTCTGGGTCCGGTGTCCGGTGTCTGGTGCCCGCTGCTCGGTGTCCAGTGCCCGGTGTCCGGTGTCCAGTGTTCGGTGTCCGGTGTCCAGCGCGCGAGAACCGTTCTATAGTGCGACGACGACGACGACGACGGCGGCGGCGGCGGCGACGGCGACGACGACGACGACGACGACGACGACGGCCATGACGACGACGACGGCCATGACGACGATGACGACGATGCCCGTTTGAGGCCCCGGCAGCCGTTGTTGACCTCGCGAGGCCCTCTGGAGGCCTGGGCAGGTCACCGAATGTCGAACACAGGACGGTGACCTTGCGAGGCCCGTTGGAGGCCCAGGCAGGTCACCGAGGTCGGTGACCTCGCGAGGCCCGTTGATGGCCCCAGCAAGTCACCGAGGTCGGTGGCCTTGCGAGGCCCGTTGAAGGCCCTGGCAGGTCACCGAGGTCGGTGACCTTGCGAGGCTCGTTGGACCCCCGGCAGGCCACCGCATATCGAACACAAGCCGGTGACCCTGCGAGGTCCGCTGGAGGCCCTGGCAGGTCACCGAGGTCGGTGACCTCGCGAGGCCCGTTGAAGGCCCCGGCAGGGTACCGAGGTCGGTGACTTTGCGAGGCTCTTTGGAGCTTCCGGCAGATCACCGAGTCTTAAACCCAGGCTGGTGACCTCGCGAAGCCCGCTGGAGGCCCGGGAAGGTCACCAAGGTGGGTGACCTAAAGGGGCCCTTTGAAGGCCCCGCATGTCACCGAGACCTTGCGAGGTTCTTTGGACCCCCTGGCAGGCCACCGTATATCGAACACAGGCCGGTGACCTTGCATGGCCCGCTGGAGGCCCCAGCAGGTCACCGAGGTCGGTGACCTCGCGAGGCCCGTTGATGGCCGCGGCAGCTCCCCGACGTCGGTGACCTCACGAGGCCTCTTGGAGGCTCTGGCAGGTCACCGATCACCGAGGTCGCTGACCTTGCGAGGCCCGCTGGCCCCTACAGTGGAAGCCAGAGGCATCCTCGCAACTCTGGGCTCAGAGATGCCGTGACCTGAGCAGGTCCAGCCCAAATCGCCTGAGACATCCTCGCAACTCTGGGCTCAGACATGCCGCGCGCGACGTGATCCAGCCAATTTTGCCTCACACATTCTCGCCACTCTGGCCTCAGAGATGCCTGAACCTGAGGTGGCCTGGCCCGTTTCGCCTGAGACATCTTCCAACTCTGAGCTCCGATATGCTATGCGCCAGGTAGTCTTGCCAACTCCGCCCGAGATGGTGCGGCCGGGCTCGCCTGAGCATCCTCGCAACACTGGGCTCAGGTGCGCCCTGGCTTGATGTGGTATGGCCCATTTCGCCTGAGATGTCCTCGCAACTCTGGGCTCAGATATGCCGCGCGCGAGGTGGTCTGGCCCATTTCGCCTGAGACACCCTTGCAATTCTGGGCTCAGACTCAGACACGCCGCGCACATAGCGGACCGGCCATTCTCGCCCGAGACATCGTCGCGGCTCTGGGATTGGAGATGCTCTGACATGAATTGGTCCGGCCCGATTCGCTTGAAACATCCTCGCAACTCCAATCTCAGATATGCCCTGACCTGAGGTGGTCCGGCCCAGCTCGCCTGGGACATTCTCGCAACTCTGGTCTTCGAGATGCCAGGAGCGAGGTGGTCCAGCCAGTTTCGCCTGAGGTATCCTCGCAACTCTTGGCTCTCAAGTGTCGCGGGCGCGGTGGTTTTGCCATTTTCGCTTGCGAGATCCTCGCAATTCTGGGCTCCACCATGCCGCGCGCGATGTGGTCTGGCCAACTTTGCCTGAGACATCCTCGCAACTCTGGGCTGATATATGCTCTGACCTGAGGTGGTATGGCCCGTTCCGCCCGAGACATTTTCGCAACTCCGGGCTCAGACGTGCCGCGCGCGAGGTTGGCTGACGCGCTTCGCCAGAGACTTCCTCGCAACACCAGGCTCAGATGCTGCTCGCGAGGTGGTATGGCCAGATTCTCTTGTGACATCATTGCATTTCCAGGCTCAGAGATGCCCTGACTTTAGGTAGCCTGGTCCGTTTCTCCTGAGACATCCTCGCTACTTTGGGCTCTGAGATGTGGCCCGCTAGGTTACCCAGCCTGCTCGCCTGAGACATCCTCGCAACTGGGTTCCCAGGACGGGGCCAGGACCAAACAACCAGTTTGATTACACTGCTGTTATCGCATCGTCCTCCAGGAGGGGATTCAAGCGCCCCTGGCCCGAGTGGGCAGTTAGCTGGCGCCGAGGCGAGAGCAGGACTTCTGTGTCATTTGGAAGGGCGTCTCAGGCGGGAGCGCTGGGCCGGAATAAATGTTGAAGAAATCTCCAACGAGAGGATAAATATGAAGGCAAGGAGGAGAACCCAGAGTACGATGAGGGGGCGAGGAGAGACATGATGAGGAAGAGCATCAGGGGCACGACGACGAGAATGATGATAAAAATGAGAAGGAGGAACAAAACGGCGAGAAGAGAGAGGAACGGCATGAGGAGGCGGAGGAAAGTGAGGACGATGAGGTTGCGTGGGCGGGTAGGCGGCAAGAAACATGATGATGAAGACGGCGACAACAACGACGACGACAGTGATCACGAGACGGGCGCATGCCAATCAGGAACAGGATGACGATGATTCGGAGGACTCGCGAACAAGCTTTGAATCAACGTTGGATTTAACACTTCTGCTGGGGATGCTGGCCCCTGGCTATCACTTATTCATCATGTGTTGCTGCTCCGCGCCCTCCTCCTTGTCCTGGTCATCCTTCTGCTACTGCCCCTCTTCCATCCCCAATCCTCCCCCCGCTGCTCCTCCAACTCCTGCTCTTTTCTCACGTCTCACTCCCCGTCCTTCTCCTCACTTATTGTTCCTCACTTTCCACGATTGTCCAAGGAAGAAGTACAGAGGATCAGGGGGCATAAAAAGCACTGTGCATCAAAGGCAGAGGAAGATAAACAGGAGGATGGATATGATAAAGATGATGGTAGTCGTCATCATGTGGATCTCACTGATGGCGACGATCCACCGATCGTGGCGACTGCAATATATGCCAGCGGCATCGGCGCTCACGGTGACGACGACGACGATTGGAATGACGGCTCATGATGTCGATTGCGAGGGTGACTGTGACGGCGGGCACGATGGCGACGGTGATGATGACGATGACGACGACGATGATGACGATGATGTTGATGATGATGATGATTCTTATGGTGGCGTCGCCGATGATGGCGCTGTCGTCGATGATGATGACGAGGGTCCTGATGATGACGACGACGGCGACGACTACGACGATGACGAATCGGACGAACGGGCGGCCGCCCGCCGCGGCAGAAGCGAACGGCCGGCCGAGGCCGCGGCAACCGCCCAAGATCCACACTGTGGCCTCTGCTGAAAGAAGGCCTGCGCTGCAGAGCTCGTCTCAGCAGGGGCACCCGGGTGCCTCTGCAGAGAGGGCGCGGGTCTGCCTCCGGGATCGTCGGCTGGGCTAACTGAGACGACGCCCCCCAAATGGAGCTTGTCTCATCAGATCCAGACGACGATCCCAGGGTCAGACCCACTTCCTCTCAGCAGGGGCACCCGGGTGCCCCTGCTGAGAAGACCCCTGCAGCGCAAGCCCCATCTCAGCACAGGCCGCCTTGTAGATCTTAGGCGTTCGCCGCACCACGTCTGCTGAGAACGCGTAGGACGTGGCGAACGCCTAAGACCCAAGGGGCAGGAAGCGCGATCGGAAGCGAAACGCTTTTGGTGTTGGCTGTATCTTCTGCTGAGATACCGATGCCGATCATGGCCCGGTGCCGGTGCCGATACCGGCATCGGTACCGGCACCGGCATCGATATCGATACCGGTACCGTCAGGCGCAGCGCCTTTCTTAGCACCAACATCAACACAATCTTTGCGGAAATATGGAGGAAAAGGGGGGAGCGGGGAGGGAACATGAGGACGAGGAGGAGAGCCTGCAAGGAGGAGCAAGAGGGGTTGGGGGGGATATGGAGGAGGCAGCATCAGGAGGACCAGGACAAGGAGGAAGACGAGGCGGAGAAGCAGCACCAACAGACCGATTTATAGCCTCAGTCCAGCATCCTCAACAACGATTTTGAAGCAGGATGGCTCCACATATTGCTGATTTGCCTGCGCCCGTGTCGCCATCACTGTCGTCGTCATTGCTGACATCGTCCTCATTGCCATACTTCTTGCCCTCTCCCCCTCCCGCGCATCCCTCCTGCTCTTTCTCCTCCCACTCCTTCTCCTCCCCCGACTCATTCCATTCCTCATTATCCTCGTCGTTATTATTCCCCCTTCTCTTCTTCTCCTCATTCTCGTCATCGTGCTCCTGCTGCTCTTCCCCTGGTTCTTCTCGCCCCTCGTACTCCGGGTTCTCCTCTTCACCCTCAAAGTTCTCCTCTCGCTGAAGATGTCAACATGTACTAACTAAGGCATGGCGTCCCCCCGCCTGAGACTTCCTTCCACATGACTCAAAAATCATGCTCTCGCCTCGGCGCCGGCTAACTGTTCCCTCGGGGCAGGGGCGCCTGGGCCCCTCCTGGGGCACAATTCGGCATCAGCAGGGTACTGTAACAAAAAAAAACAAGAAAGACAAAAACAAAAGAAAACAACAAACAACGAACCAACAAAAAACACATAAACAACATATAAAGACAACAACAGCCACAACAAAAAAGAAAACAACACAAATAACACATACAAAAAACAAAACAAAAAAAAAAAAACAAACAAAGCGCTTAGCTTGAGTCGAAAACAAGCTGGTAAGCTTAGGTATGTGTTACGCTTTAAGCGTTGCCATATCCCTGGCTTTGGCTCATATCGCATGAGCAAGAGAGCAAGACGAAGCATGGGATCTGGAGTAAAGGATAGAAGAGGCATCTTCAATGGAAAAGGTATTTTCCGATCTCAGATACCAGTCGTGCGCCTCGGTGAGGCACAGTCATATATTTGGCCGGGCCCGGCTTGAGCCAGACACGGCAGCGGTACATGCTCGATTTATACCTCGCCTTTAACCTTCTCCGTTTAAAGTCGGAGGGGGAGGAGACGAGCAGGCACCGCACTTCTACATTATGCGGAAAAACAGTGCTAAGCAGCAGCGGCTGCCTACAAGGAAAGGGCGCGCGAGTAGCCTCGCTACCGGCGAAGTTCCTCGCTATTAAAGCGCACCTGCCCGCGGGTTTCCCCGCTAGCTCGGGAGGCAGGGCCGTCCTGAGACGACCTGCCCGCCATATACGGTTTATGTTTCTTCAGCTCGCGCTTGAAGGATTGCTGGCCGGCCATTACTTGTAGGAGCAACGCGCGGTCAATACTACCTTTGGTATGACCATCGGCAGTCATATCCCGCGTGTCACACCATTGAACGCTTTCAACGATTCCGCGCTCCATCATCTGGCGGATCCAGCTAATGTGCCCAAGCAGAGTGCATTCTGTGGGCTTCTTCAGATCTTTGCTAGATAAAGACTTGAAGACAGACTCGGCATCAATAGTCAGAGTGACCTTTGATTTTTATTTATCTTCACTCTGATTATTATTCAATGTATTATTTGTTGTCTGTTTTTGTTTCTTCTATTCTGTTTATCATTATATTTATATAAATTATTCTTTTTTTTTATCTGGTTATTCGTGCTTATTGATCGTTTATTCGGTGATCTTTTCCGTTTTGTCATCATATTATATTTTATTTATGTATTAAATATATTTTTTATGTTTTATTTAGGTAAGCCAGTGATTTTTTATTTAACTATTTGTTACATTATTATATTCCTTTCTTTTTCTTATTTGATTGATTTTTTAGGCGTTATGCATTTGTCTTTCTGATCCTCTCTAATATTGTCTGTCTACATTTGATAATATAAGTATCCTCTCTTTTATATTTTTTTTTGTTATTGTTATTTTTATTGTTTTACCATAGGACCACACCCATTTCCAATATGTTCTTTAACTGTGTGGGGGTCAATGGTTCCGAGTGTAGCTCGTGGAGCGTTACAATGGTCGGGTAGCAGTCTTCCAAGTTGTGGGCTGCTGCCAGTGTTTCCGCAGAGTAGCTCGAACGCACCTGCAGTCGATGAGACTTGCAGTATGCGTCCACAAGGTGCACGACGGGTTTCCCCGCTTGCGTGTGGCCACGCCTCAGCAGGTTAGCCCCGCGGATACCATAGCCTTTGACTTCGTCGTCTTCATCTCCGTTTAGACGACGATAGCCAGAATCGCTATGCAGGTCGACTTCTCCTGTTGGGGTCATAGCTTGATACACGATCTTCTTCGGACCTGCCTGTAGTTTTCTGGTAACCGCGTTTAGTCGTCGTACCTGGATGTTTGTCGGTTCCTGGATACGTTGTAGTGAGACAACATAGACCATCAGCCATACCTGCGTGATCAACGCATGCGCTAGAGCGCCACGAAGACTGACGAACATATCAGAAATCGTCTTTGTCGCTTTGCTCTCAGGATCAGCTCCTGTGAGTTCTGGATGTGTGATAGGACGAGGCTGTTTGATGTATTCGTCCTGATCAAGAGTGACGCCCCCATCATCGGTCTTGTTATACCGAACGGCACAATTTGTGTATGTGTGCTTGTTCAGTTTGCACTTCCCAAACGTATCTTCAACACACTTGACAGACTTGTCAATAGCCTCTTCCTTCCCAGTCATATTGATGTCATCAACGTGCTTGGCTGTCAAGAGGTTTGAGCTCATCTCGAACTCTTCGTCGTATGAAGTAGGCTGTAGCCCAAAGCTCCTAGTGATGGACCTGAGCTTCAGCGAGAATGCCCCGGGAGCATCCTTCGTGCCCGTCCCCGGCTTCAGACACCGAAGACAATGCTTTGATTCGTCATATGACTCAAAGCCTGGCAGCGTGCGAAGGACAGCTGCTGACCCAGGTGGTAGCGTGAAGCACACCACACGCTCTTTCTCGCCCGTTGCCGCGGCGAGCTCGCCATAGGTCAGTCCCTTCAAGAAAGCCATGTTGATGTCCAGGGAAGCGATGATCCAAGCTTTGTTGCATGCAGCAGAACTTGCGAGCAGTCTCTGGCTGGACCTCCTTGCCGTGCCAGAGAAGGTTTCGACATCAAAGGCTTCGAGGTCCATGAAGCCACGGAGTACCAAGCGTAACCGGATCGTCCTTTCCATTTCGCCCTTTTCGTTCTTGACAAACTTCCATTTGTATACGTAGCGTGACGTCATGATGTTAGACGCCTTGCTTAAGTCAGTCATCTGGAAGCATTTGTTGTCAAGCCAAGTCTTCAATTCTGTGTAGAGGGCTTTAGAAACTTTGACCGGATTTGCTTGGATGTCGGCCTTCGTGAGTAGATCGTCTTCCTTGACGACCACGGCACGTTTGGAGGCAGCACTAACGTATACTCGCATAGTTGTGACGCTGCTGTCATCCAACAATCGGTGTTGCTGCTCGGACAGGACGACTTTGGACATGTCTGCTGTGAAGCAGAGCTCGATGTACTTCCCGTGCTCATCGGAGTCCAGATCATATTTGCTATCCGGATCCGTGGAGCATAAAGGGACGTAGTAAGAAGTGTCCATGTCGTATCCTGGCGGGTGACCCCGCTCCGGCAAGTGGCCTTGCACATCTTCACAGGTCGTAGAGACTAACACACACTGTGTGTCTGTCATGTATGTGGGAACTGTATGCATGACTTCCTCTGTGTCAGCTTCAAGGAGTGTTCTGTCACCCATCAGTTCAGCATACCACGACTTCAAGACAAAAGCATCCAGATCTTCTTCTGTTTCCTCTATGATGGTCGGGAGCCGACCATCGTTATCCGTAGGAGGCTCCTCAGGAGCAGCTGCTGGAGGTGACTCGCTTGGTGGTGGACCATCAGCGAGTTCCTCAAAATTAGTGAGGTCTCGGTCAAATCCAGCAGACGACTTCCTGGATTTAAGACACTGGATGATGCGTGAGTGTGTAAATCCTGTGATGTCATAGATGTTCAAGGCAGTGCCATCAGCTTCATAGTAATGAAAACCAGGGGTCACATCATTATCATAGTGCACTAGTGTACAGCTGTCTGCATAGGGTGCAGCAGGCAACTTCGTCAGGCTCTTGGCAAGTCGTACAGCAACAACGTTTTCAATACGAAAGTAGTTGCGTATGAGGTACTGAAGAGCCAAGTGCACCTTAGGCGAAAGTCGGCTCGCAGCAGTCATCTGCAGCCAACCCTGTTTCGCTGGTAGATATCCGAAAGTCATGGCGGGTTTCCCCGCTGGCAGACCGGCAATAAAGGCCAATACTGTCCGAGGGGCCGTATTGTCCGATCCTATCTCGCGGACCATAAGTGCTTCGATGTACAGCGTGTGTCGTGTGTCAGGATACTGTACTCGCACCTCGCGACTGCCGACCTTCACGATGACCTGGCCTCGGTCAGGTTCGTTGCGGATGACCGGGTATGGACCACTCCATCCACCCCAGTCGTCTTTCGTGGTGGTCGGGCGATGATAGTCCACGAGATCTCCCTCTTTGTAGTGAAAATCACCCGTAGCAGTAGTCTTCGTACGGAGAGCCCTGTTCGTCTTGGCAACCGCAGTGGCCTGCGTGATTGCCTCCAGACTAACCCTCCTGATTGTTTCCTCCCTTGAGTGATCTGATGATTCAGCGGACTGATCATGATCCAAGACAGGGAAATCGGGAAGCATAGCTGGTTGTCTGCCATACAGCGCATTGTACGGAGACACTTCTTTGTAGAAGGTAAATGCGTTGCTGGCAAACAAGGCTTCATGTAAGAGACGAGTGAAATTGAGAGGAATATTTAATCTATTCAATTCTTCTCCCATCACGTGTAAGAGGTGTCGCAGGATGCCGTTCCTAGCTTCGATAGTTGTGGCGTGTTGGCCACGCGCTCGGATACGAAGCTCTGTTCCCTTAGCCTGGCCTTTGCTGTATCATTATTCAGTGCTCCTTCCCCATCGGAGTATAAGATTTTAGCAGGGCCATGTTGCATCCAAGTCGTATGATAGGCATCGAGAACAGTATGCATGGCTTTATCAGGAATCTCTGTGCCAGCTGCCCAGCGAATACAACGGTCGATGATGTGAAAAACAATATGTTCCTTTTTGTAAAAGAAAAGATCACATTCGACTTCCTCGTTGAAACGTCCTGGCAGTGACACAGAAGGCATCACCGTGTTGCCTGGTTTGTCCCAGGCTCGACATTCTCTACACGAGTCACAAATGCCTTTGATCAGACTCAAACGGGTTTCACCCAGACCAACCTGGGTTAGAATCATCCGCATTTTTGGCTCCTTGGCATGAAACCATCTCAGGTGGAGTTTGCGGAGTTCTCGCTGCACTACAGCTGGGTCGAAGCTGCGCAGGTTTTGGAGGCTGAGCTGAACGTCGAAGCGAGTCCAATCAGGGAGCCTTGGCCTTGGCCGTGGCTCTGCTTGAGGCTGCGGCGGTGGTGGAGTATCTCCTCCCTCCATGCGTCCGCGCCTTGCTGCAACTTGTGGCAGTCTACGGTGGTCGTCAGAGCTGCCAGCGCCACTGTTGCCACCATTAGCCCCGTCGGCTCTGGTGATGTCATGGCTGCTGGCGCCTGCGGTTGGATCGCCCTCACCAGGCCGTGGCGGCCTAGGCGCGCGTATGCGCGCTCTCGCGGCCGGCGCCGCTTTTGCGGCTTGCGCCGCTTCTGCGGCTGGAGCCGCTTCCGCGGCTGGCGCCGCAGGAGCGGCTTGCCCCGCCGGGCGCGGCTGGCCAAAGTTATCTGGCAGCTTCCATTTTTCGGCGAATCTGCATTGGCCAGATATCTTGGCGTGGTGAGGATTGCTCTTCTGATATTCCTTCTTACAGCTTGGACAGTCCCAGTAATACGGTTCAACATCATACCACCGACACATCTTCGGATCCCTGCTGTGCTTTGGAGATTGCTTGTAGTTGTTGTCCACACAGCCAGGGCACCCAAGACCGCCAGGTGGTGGTCGCCAGATTTCTCCGTTTGGGTGTCTCCGGATTGTTGGGTCGTCCAAGTCGTAGCCAGCACTGTTTGTTACGAACGCATAGCTGCGTTCACGATTCGCGAATGGATCGCGACCGTTAGCAAACAGGTCTTTGGCGATTTGCACCGCATCAACGATCAGTGACTGCATTCTGTAGGTATACTGTGCCGCCCTTGCTAGTTCTTTGTTACAAGCATTGGCGTGCACATGATTACCTGGACAACGCTTGCCTCTGAAAGGTGCCAACAACTCTTCTTTGTTTGCAATCATCTGTGTTGGCTTGCGGATGTATTGTCCAAATGAATATTTGAGACCAGTCGTGCACTGATCAATAATCGTTTGGCAAGTGACCTTGCGTTGTGCCAGTTCCTTCCATGGCTGGATCTCATCCACCCACGTGCCCATTGTTTGTTCCCTGAGAAAGAAACGTCTTAGGTCGTCTTGTAATAGAGCGACTGTTCCACAGAACGTGATGTGAGGCAGGTCCTCTTTGTGGTGTTTAAGCCAAGTATCATGATTGACCTGTGCATTGAAATAGGAAGGAAGTCCAGTAGTTCTGCAGCTTGGCTGCAGAATCGTGATCTTGACAAAGCAAGTCTTGAGGTAGTGGAGGACTGCTCTTTGTACTTCCGTGTTTCCAAGGTCAACCATAGATATCTTGTCAAGGTTCCCGCCTGACGAGAGTCCCCTCTTGAAGGCTAATATGGATATACCACCCTTGCCCCCACATAATTCAAGCATGTCCACTTGATTGTTCCTGCCGTAGCATAACGACTGGACCATCGAGAAGACATCAGCATGTGAGTCAGCGGGTTGCCCCGCCGGTAACATCATGAAGATGTCCTCTGATTCGCTGTCCGAGTCCGAGTCGTCAAGAGGAACGTCGTTGACATATGTGGAGCAGTCAAGTCCTTTGAGGTCCTCTCCACAGTCGTCGTTACCGTCTCCCACTTTCTTCGGGACTTTCTTCGGTTTGATGCCGGCCTCTTTGTCAGCTTTCTGCTTTTCTTTCTGTTTTATCCTGGCATCAGTGGGCAACGCAGTTTCCGCGGAGAGATCCGCTGCGGAGGAATCCGCTGTAATATCAGGGAATGGCGGAATTTCAGGAAGGTTGTTGGTGGGTCGCGTTTGGCAACGCTCAATCGAAGGGGGAGGAGATCGATCGTCGTCGACGATCGCCACACGCTTTTGGCGTGGCCTTCGCGACTCACCATTGCCATGAAGAACTGGAGCCGGAGGCTCCCAGTATAGCCGAGTACTGATGTTTGTAACCCCATCAGGTAATGGAGCTACATAATTGTACCCAGTTGGCTGATCCTGGATTCTGATATCTTGAACGATCTTATTCGTGTCCAGGTCGGTCGTGACTCTACGAACAACATGGTCCCATTGAGGGCCCTTTTGTGGACATTGGACGTAGTGTCTTACCTTTTTGTCAACGCGAGTACCCACACTGAGGTGTACCGCACTCCGCTCATTCCTGATCATGTTGGCTTTATCGAGTTGATCAAGGAAGCGTGCAATAATAATAGCCAAAGTTTTATACCGAAACTCGGCACGTTGCTGATCTTGGCCATACCAATCCAAATCATGCTCCTTGTGTGAGCCACAAGTACATTTCCATAAGTTTATCGGTATATGAGGACAAGATGTAGCACCTTGTATATAAGAACCACTGGGATATTTACTGGATCGGTCAAACTTGATACCGAAATGACAGAGTCTGATTCGTATAATGCTTAGCTTCAAATCTTCGATAACATCTTTGATCGGACCCTGTTTCCAGAAATACCCGGGTGGCCCCAGGATAACTATCTGCAGTCTCAGAGCACGCGCTTTGATCAGGAGATTTTGTATACGTTGATAATGTGGTCCCGCCCTCTTTCCTGGAGTACGAACGTACCAATCAGAGGGTGTGGCCACCCACAACATATTGTAGTCTCATGCCAACAAATTTCCCAAATACTGTGTTCCAGTTGAAGTCATTACCTCATTATGGGTAATCCGGTCGCATATATATCCACGGGTTCGGAGTTCAGCGCAAGCTGTGCGAATATCTTCGATGACGAGACATTTTGAATGATATTTTTATTCTCGGGCCTCAGCGCGGCCAACGTATGTCGCGAGGAGGCCGGTATTCGGCTTCTCTTCGCAAGCGAGCGCCGCCGGCGCGCCCGCCTGCCCCCGTCCGCGGCGGTCGTGTGACCACGTTGCCGTCTGACTCGGGGGCATGCTGTTAGCGGATGGCTCCGCAGGAGTCGCTGGTGCGGCTACGCTCACGATCTCCACGCGGGTTGGCCCCGCAGAGTCCGACGAACCTCCGCCCGTGTAGCTTGGTGGTGGTGGCGGTGTCGCGGGTGGCCCCGCTTGGTTCTCTGGCGTCCATTTATTCACCGCCTCCTGGACTGCCCAAAATATCTTGGACTTCAGGGCATCCTTCATATGTGGCCAGGTCCCTTCGGGACACTGTTGGCCCTCCCACAGCTGTTCAGCGTCCTGTCCACGATCAAACGGGTCGTGTCTTCCAGGAGCTGCTTGTCGAGATACGGCTCGACAATGTACGTATCAGTCGTGGCGGTCATGGACTGTCCCGTCGCGGGTTGCCCCGCTGTGGTCTCGGCGGGTGGCCCCGCACTTACTCCGGCGGGTGGCCCCGCACTTACTCCGGCGGGTGGCCCCGCACTGACGGGGTCCTCTTCGTTCTCCGTCTCGGTGTAGCCATCTCGACTGCTGCGGATTGTGAAGGTGTTCGTGACCGTCTGGCTTTTAGCCCCGTCATACAAACCGCAGGGAATCGCGATATGTCCCGAGGGAGTTTTCTTCGCCTTCAGGACCTTGGCGCCCCTTCCCAGCTTCAGGGTGTAGTCACCGCTGGGGAAGATAACCTTCTGGTAGCCTGGCTTCAGCACGATGATCGTGCCACGTGCTTCCATGGCTCCTAGGCCCCAGATGGCCGGGAGATTGGCACCCGAGCCTTCTGCGATGTTGGAGGCATACTCCTCGATGCGGGGGCTTGCCTCATTGGCGTATTGTACCCCGATCTTGAAGTTGCCCATCTTCCGACATATCGCAGCGCCCTCACCGACACCATTGATGTAGAGGGTCTTGCTCAGGGTGCATATGGCAGGTCTGTGATTGTACCTGGCCATAATCTCCTGGAAGGTTCGCGCCGTAATGGCTCCAATGATGTTCACGTTGGACCCAATGTCTAGCATGAACGAGATGCAGGGCATACCGTCTTCGTCAGGAAAGAATGTCCCATTTCGCGCTGCCAGAGCCATTGCACCATGGTCATCGGTGTGGTACGTAATCTGTGAACCGAGTGTGCCTTTCAACAGGCGTTGTTCAAGCACCCATTGACTCATGGTTAACTCGGTGCACCACATCTGCTCATATTGGCGGCGCTCCTCCACGGTAATTGGTTCCTGTTCGAGAACCCAATAATTCGCAGAGAGTGTGGACATCCATTCACCTCCTGGCGGCAGCGTGTCCGTGTCGTCACGTGCATAGGTCAGCCCCTCTGTATCGATCATGAATGTGGTGTGGAACTGGGCTGCCTCCGCGTTCTCAGCGCTTGCCCGGCTCCTAGCGCTGACCGGGCTTGCCACACGTGAGGTCCTGGATGATCCAGTTGGCCTTCGAGTCCCGCCTCCGCTCCTGCCACTCCGCCTGATGTTGGCCTCCATTGCCCTCAGGAAACCTGGATTTGGAGGTCCATATGCGGGTGGCCCCGCTTGGGCGGCGGGAGCCGCTTCAGCGGGTGGCCCCGCAGCTGGGGGCTCCTGCGCTCGAAGCGTAGGCAGGATTGGCATCTGGATGCCTTGCTCTGGCGCTGGCCAGGGGTATGCCTGTGCAGCTGGGGCACGTGCGGATGGCTCCGCCGATTGTGCGGCTCGAGCCTCTAGTGCCTCCACTGCTTCCCGTAGCCGACGCTTTTCCCGGGCATCTGCCACGTACCTCTCCTGCTGGCGCGCTTGTTCTGACTCAGCGTCGCGCTGTCCAGCATATGGGAAATGTGCTATAACTATGCCCGGCCCACGACATACAGCGCAGGGGGCCTCGTTCGGCGCACCTGGCCGCTGATTGCGGACGTGCTGCTGTGCAACACGATCCCAGCAGATATCGTGGAAGAAGTGCCCACACGCCAGTCTCCACACTATGGTGCCCATCTCGTAGGTGTCCATACAGATTGGGCACTGTGTGAAGTTGTAGTCTGAAATAACTGGAGCAGGCACGTCTGGGCGAGTCCGAGCTTGGCGCTCGAAAGTGGTTTCGCCCTCCCGGTATGGCGTCGGTGGCGGCCGTCTATCTGTCCGTTCAGCGGGTGGCCCCGCGTCTGCGGGTGTCCCCGCTTGGGTCTCACGCTCGATCCTTCTCTGGATCGCGCGTTGTTGGCGCAGCCTGGCGTTGTCCCGAGCCTGCTGCCTAGATGCCAGTATCGCTTGCTGCGTGTTGTGCACGTCGCGGATATAGTCTGGCATGCTGCTCATAGCGGCTGGCACCGCGAGACCAGCTGGCTGAACTACGGTCTCGGGGTCCGTCGGCGTGGGCATGTAGGCGTAGTGCGGCATAGACTGCGCATCGACCGCTCGTGTAAACTGCAAACGAAACATCTCATTGGCAAGATTCCGAGTGTATTCGTTCGCAGGTGGCCCCGAAATCATAGGAGTGTTATTCATCTGCGCGTAGTACTCCGGGTACATCGGCGCGTCCATGGCCTGTGCCTCTGCTGGTCCATGATTGTCCCATCCATATATTGGGTGTGATGCTATTCCTGGAATAAACACCTGTCGATATGGATTCGTGGGATCAGCATTCGGAGCATCATCGGAAGTCCAGCTCCAGAGAGGCCGAAAGTCGCCATGGTTCGTAACATCTATGTTGCGGTTCCGCAACAGGCTGGGCACTCTATCAGCTTGTTGCTGCAAGAAGGTAGCCTGTGCTCTCAAGTTGGCTGCCCGACGTTCGTAGTCTGTACCTTGCTGTCCGTCAGCGGGTGGCCCCGCGTGCACGGATGACTCCGCAGGCGTTCGCTCGGCGGGTGTCCCCGCAGCCACTCCTCCTTCGCTACCCCTCGGAGTGCCAAAGGGAGTGGTCGCCTGGAGTGCTGCTGCGAGCGCCGGATTCCCGCGAATCGCCTGGAGTCTTTGCCACAAGCTGTTCTCGCTCGTTTCAGACGGCGGAGTCCGAAACGGCGAGCCACCATCTGAACCGCCCATAGGGACAAACCTCGCACCTCCAGCTTGCTGCGGAGGGCGTTGTGGTTGTGGTCCTAGGACGCCTGGTGCCCCAGCAGGAGTGCGCAGGTTCCTCTGCTGTGCGTCTTGGATACCTGTATGCACTGCCCACGGGTCAGCACGATATAGCTGATCGGTCAGTCCAGAGACGTCGGCTGGTGTCAAATAGCTGTTGAGGGCCTGGACCCATGTCTGCTGGTCCGGCCTCAAAGGAGATGCTACCGTTGCTACTGGTGCGACCACTTGTTGCCATGAACCGTCCGAGGTGTCTACCGCGGGTGTCCCCGCACCTGCGGGTGGCCCCGCTTCAGTCATGACCTCGTCCTCCTGGGCATTCATCATGAGGACTGTCTGTGTGTCGTACGGTCGTGGAGCAACATCTTGCTCGGTCATGATCAAATTGAATGGGCGACCGTCCGTCTTAGTCCAGCCCTTTAGGTACATGGCGTGATCTTCCATTACACCCAGAGTTCTGTCACACATTTTAAGTGGCAGGTAGTCATCGGTGCGAATCCTGTCCGCGGGTTGGCCCCGCCTCCGCGACTTGTCATAAGCCAGCGGATTGCTCCAGGCTTCGCCGACCCGATATTTCGCAATGCTCACAATCTGGGGGATATGATCGGGCGGTATACGTCCGTCGTGGCCCCGTGTCATGACTATGTCATTTGCTGATCTCCATAGGGAGAAGCCACTGGACAGCATCTTGTTGATGCTGCAGAATATGAGCACCTCCGAGTCAGGACGGATGCCCGATTGAATCCTCGGGTCGCCCGGGAGGTAGGGGCAGCCGTGCACAACTTGGCGCCCCCCCTTCCTTTTAGGGTTGTCCTGTGCGAGGCATGAAAGGCCATTAGCAAGGATGTCCTTGACATACTCCCACTGTGTCCCGTGGATGAAATATACTGGGTCGTCTGGTTCTTTCATCCATGTTGTGATCGGCTTATAAGCGACTCGGGACAGTGGATGCCTGGACTGCTGTGGCCGTTCGTGGCTCTGATGAAGTACTGTGGCCTGCGTGCCGTTGGTCGAAACCTGGGAGGCAGCAGCATGCTGTCATCAACGCACTTCATCTGGATCCTGCCCTTCTGCATGCCGTGATGGTCAATCATCTCACAGCAGTTTAGCAGCACCCAATACACGTATGACGTGTGGGGCCTGCCCTTGATCAGCACCTCGTGCATTTCACGATAGCCTTTCCACTGATCATTTTCAGTCCAGTTTGTCAGCAGATCGTCAACAACAACCCAGCCATCGTATGGATCGAAAGTGCTGATCTTTTCGAAGTGTCGGCTGAATCCGTCCTTCCAAGATGGACTATGGCGTAGGGCTGTAGAGAACCATATTGACACCTTGGTCATTTGCCCTTCGCGCGGCAAAGTCGGATCCATGCCGAACCTCTCCATGACCTTCAGGAGCTCTGCTTTATGCTGCGCAACGCGTAGTGGCGGCCTGTCTCGCAGCATATTTCCCACGGTTTGTTGTTCACGTTCCCAGTCGTTGCGGCACTCGAAGTTACGACGATCAGGGCAATTAATGACCTCGTATCGGTCCGTATCGTCTCGAGTGACTCGTGGGTTTATGGTGCGCTTCGGGCCTTTGCCTTCAATGCCTTGCCAGTATTCGATTGCTCCCAGAGGGATGTTCCTAAGAACAGACATTACTGGCTGCCCGCGTGCGGGTGGCCCCGCTAATGCAGCTGGCGGCGCTTAAACGGGTGGCCCAGCAGAGCCTGCGGCTGACGAGGCAGCTCCAGCGGATGACTCCGCGCCAGGGTTCGGGTGACCTTGGTCAGCAACTGCATCATCGGTTAGTTTCTGTCGGTCGCCAAATTCTTTGAGGACTTTGAAGCGTTCTTCTCTTGAGAGAGTGCCTTCTGCGGGTGTCCCCGCTGCTGCAGCTGGCGCCGCTTTAGCGGGTGGCCCCGCAGAGCCCTTGTCCTCCTTAGCTTTGGCGGCTGCTTCTGCCCGCACCGACCTCGTCCCAGCTTCGGGCTTCGGCTGTGCTTTCATTCGTGCCGAACCTGGTCGTGGTGCAAGGCGCGGCTGATGCAGAGTTGGAGTCCAGTCACCTCGGAAGGCTGCCTTAGGCTGATTGCGAGCTTCATCCTTGACATCGCCTTGGGTCGCCGGTGGCATCGGGGTCGATGGTCCAGCAAAAGCCTTCCTCCTCTCCGTCACGGACAGACCGGGAGGATCTACCGGCTCGGGGTCGTCCGTCTTGGCGATCCCTCTGGCCTTCGCCCGCCCCTGTGTGCCTTCGGGGCTCTTGGACGGGTGCCTTTTCGCAGGAGTCGGTGAAGACGAGGAGTCGGCTTCAGGTCTTGGAGGTGGTCTGCTGCCCTTGCCCGGTTGTGGGCCAGGAGGGTCTCTAGGAGGGCCTTCTGGCTGGCCATGATCATGGATGACCTGCCTCATCTGGTCGATGTCGGCAGTGCCTTTTATGGCCAGCTTGTACTTGCCATTTTCATGGCGGTGAATTACCCTCGTGCAAAACCACTTCTGCGCCGAAGAGCTGTAGTACCAGCAGGCGCATCCATCAGGGAATGGATTCTCTGAGCCGTCTTCCGCCGCCCATTCTTCATTCAGTTCGGTGTGGTCAGTACCGGCGGCGGACCCGGCAGCAGATGCAACTGCTATCCAATCTTCGTCCGCGGACCCAGCGGCTGGCGCCGCGTCTGCGGGTGACCCCGCTTCTTTGCTGGATCCTGCGGGTGACCCCGCCTCTTTACTGGATCCTGCGGGTGACCCCGCCTCTTTATGAATCGGCGGTTCCATTCCTTGAGGCGATGGTCATTGGGAAGCTGTACCCAATTTTCCCTGACGATGTTGGCCACCTCTTCGGTCATAGGGACGCGATCGGCTTCGGTGATGCGCTTTCCTCCTCCAGGGACCTCCTTGTTAGGGTCATGGACGTTGCCAGCGTCATCTCCATGAGACCAATTCCACGGGGTCTCACCGTGATGAGGACTCCTGGAGGGGCGGTCCATCGGACAACTGCGCATGTGACCGTTGAAGGGCTCGCACTGACATACTTGTTTCCTGTATGTCTTGCGATCGTTGATGATCTCCTGTTTCTTAGCCCTTTTGTCCCAAGCCTCTGGCGTTTTGGTCTTGCCACCCTTGGTACGTATTATCACGCCAGTTTCGTCCCTTTTGGTGCAGTACTCCTTAGTATACCAGTGGCGGATCACGTCCATCGAATAGCCGGGGTACCAGTTGATGTACCAATCCGGCACATGCTGAGCGGATACGCCAACGGAGTGCTCAGTACTGTATGGATAGCCCGATGCATC
>CAUYUJ010007009.1:8909-49645 GCA_963575745.1 Prorocentrum cordatum
CCTCCTCCTCCTCCTCCTCTTATTCTTCCTCCTCCTCTTATTCCTCCTCCTCCTCCTCATATTCCTCCTCCGTCTCCTCCTCATCCGCCTCCTCCTCCTCCTCCTCCTCCTCGTCTTCTGTTTAGTCCTCTTAGTCTGATCAGTATTCACATTAGTAGTTTTATTATTCGTAGTATCATTCGTAGTAGTAGTAGTAGTAGTAGTGCAATGACCGGTAGCATTGTTATTGGTATAATGCTTAGTATGAATAGTAGTACGAGTCTTAGCATGACTATTACTAGTCGTATTAATATTGGTAGTAGTAGTAGTAATAGTAGCAGCAGCAGCAGTAGTAGTATTGTTATTGGCATTAACACTACTACTAGTACCATTAGTAGTATTAGTAGTAGTACTGTTCGGTTTAGTATTCTTTTTTTTCTGGTTAATATTTGTCGTATTCTTCGTCGCAAATGGTTTACTATTCTTCGTCGTATTATTAGTGTTATTATTCTTGGTATTATAATTCGTTGTATTAGTATTAGTCGTGCCAGCATTATTATTAGTAGTGTTACTAGTCTTATGCTTATTAATATTAGTAGTGTTAGGCGTGTTCGTCGTAGTATTGTTGTTAGTGTGTGTCTTCTTGTTAGTCGTGTAAGTAGTATGAGTGTTCATATGAGTCTTAATAGTGTTCGTAAGAGTCTTATGAGTAACAGGCTTATTATGATTCTTAGTAGTCGCATTCGTAGTATTGATATTATCAGTGGTCATCGTAGCGCTACCATTCTTAATAATAGTAGTAGTATTGGTAGTATTCCTCTTATTACTCATAGGTTTATGCGTCTTCGTCTAAGTAGTACTAGTAGTAGTCGTAGTAGTATGCTGCGTATTATTAGTATTCGTATTATTATGATTCCTCTTATTATGAGTATTATTAGCATTCGCAAAACTAGTCTTACGATTCGCATGTGTAGTCTTATTCGTGCTTCTCGTATTAGTATTATTCGTAGTATTACTACCATTCGTAGTATTGTTATGGTTCGTAATATTCATATTAGCAGTCGTATGATTATTATTAGTATTATTGTTCGTATTATGGCTATTGCTATTATTACTGTCAGTCTACTCAATATGATCGGCAGTATCATTAGTATTATTAATAGTCGTAGTAGTGTTAGTATTCTTAGTGGCATGATTCGCATTACCATTGTTATTATTAGCGTGATTCTTATTATTCGTACCATTAGCGTTCTCATTATTATTGTTATTACTATTCTGCTTAATATTAGTGTTCGTCGTATTCCTACTCTTATTGATATTATTCCTCCTCCTCCTCCTCCTCCGCCTCCTCCGCTTCCTCCGCCTCCTCCTCCTCCTCCTCCTCCTCCTCCCCCTCCTCCTCCTCCTCCTCCTGCTCCTCCTCCTCCTCCTCCTCCTCCTCCTCCGCCTCCATCTCCGTTTCATATTCAGCCTTCTCCGCCTCCGCCTCCTCCTCCTCCTCCTCCTCTTCCTCCTCCTCCTCATCATCCTCCTCCTTTTTCCTCATCCTCCTCCCTCCTCCTCCTCCTCCTCTCCTCCTCCTCCTCCTTCCTCCCTCCTCCTCCTCCTCCTCCCTCCTCCTCCTTCCCTCCCCCTCCTCCTCCTCCTCCTCCCTCCTCTCTCCTCCTCCTCCTCCTCCTCCTCCTCCTCCTCCTCCTCCTCCTCCTCCTCCTCCTCCTCCTCATCTTCATCATTCTCGTCCTCCTCCGCGATTCCTTCCCCCTATGAATTACTCCTCCCTGTCGCACCCCGAAACCAGTTTTTAGGGCGGGCCAAGCGTTTCGCCTGAGACTTCCTCAACAGCTATGACTCTGCAATATAAGAAAGTGACAACATTTTGACAGACGGAGGGCGGGTCATTTTCAAAATGCTGCTCTCGCTTTAGCAACGCGCACAATTGTTCTCAAAACTTGCAAGAGCTTCACGGATTGAGGGCGGGTCGTTTTCAAAATGTGGTTCTCGCCGTAGCAACGCGAACATTCGTGTTCAAAACTTGCAAGAGCTTCACGGATTGAAGGCGGGTCGTTTTCAAAATGTGGCTCTCGCCTGAGCGCGGCGCACGTTCGTATTCGAAATGTGCCAAAGCTTCACGGATTGAGGGCGGGTGGCTTTCAAAATGTTGCTCTCGCCTGAACGCCATGCCCATTCGTTTTCAAAAGTTGCAAGAGCTTCACGGATTGAGGGCGGGTCGGTTTCATAATGTGGCTCTCGCCGTAGCAACGCGCACATTCGTTTTCAAAACGTGCAAAAGTTTCACGGATTGAGGGCGGTTCCCTTTCAAAATGTGGCTCTCGCCTTGCTGAATGTCATCCGTAGTAGGCTCTGTCGGCGGGTTGGGTCGGCGCTGGCGTCGGCGCGGTGCATTGTACACCAAGATGCGTGCACAGATCTCACAGTCAGGATGTTTGGGGTTGTGAGTAATGCAATGCGATGGGTCGATAGGTGGACGTGGTCTGCCAGGCAGCACAGGTGCGGGTGTGACCACCAGCGCAACTGTACTAGACGTCGAATCGATCCGATCCATCGCCAATGCAGATGCACCCACCGGCGCCACGACACTATGCACATATGCGGGTGTGTCTACCAGCGCAATCGTATCATCTTCGTAACGTCCACATGCGAGTAAAGACGAACTGTCATCATTCCGCTGCCGCGCCCGTCGGCAGCGTCGGGACACAGGCAATGCGGCACGCAGATGAGGCAGCGAAATCTTCTGTACATTGCTACAGACAAGCTCTGGGATTCGGCTGTTGACGTTGATTTTGCATCCTTGACCGCGAGAATCCTGCAGTAGGTAATCAACTTGTGGGTCCCAGATCGAGAAGGAGGAAAAGGAGGAGGAGGAGGTGGTGGAGGAGGAGGCAAGAGGGGGAGGCAGGGGTTGAGGCGGGAGGAGCACGCAAGAGGAGAGCGAGGCAGGAGTAGGTGGGAGGAGGGAGGGGGCAGGAGGAGATCCCCAGGCAAAAGAAACAGATTCTCATGCGGGGTCCTACCGTCGGAGTATTTTCAATCTTCCTACTCATCTATTCTTATTGCCCGGAAACCCCCCACCCCCACCCCTAAACCAGACCCCCCCAAGGATGCCTCAGACACCCTTTCGGACGTCTCGGCGGCCCCCGGGACGCCCCTGGAAAAAGTCCGCTGGCCCTTCCGGGCCTCCCAGGGCGCCTTGCCGGGCCTTGCGAGCAGATTCAAACCGATCACAGGGGTCATCGGAGAGGCGCAAGAGAGACCCAAGACAGCACAAGAGCGCTCCAAGAGGAACCTCGATGGTCCGAAGACGGCCCACGAGGCCCCAAAGACGCCCCAAGAGGCCGTCAAGAGAGCCCCGAAGAAGCAAAAATCGTCCCATCCCCCTGGGCAAATGTATATTTTCAGCATATCCGCGTTTTTTGGTCTTCGCAGCGTCCACGATACCGCCCCAAGACTGCCCAAGAGGCCCCCAGGAGAGTTTGAAGACGGCCCAGGAGGGCCCCAAGACGGCCCCAGAGATCCCCGAGACTGCCCACAAGAAGCCCAAGATGCCCCCAGAAGTCTCCCAAGAGAGACACACGAGAGACAGGGGAGACCTCCAAGAAGGTCACTGGAGGCCCCAAAGAGGGCCCTAAATGGTTTCAGAAGACCTCTGGAGGGCCGAAGCCCCCCAAGACAGCCCAAAAAGGCCCCAGGACGGCCCAGGAGGGCCACAGGACGACCCAAAAGAGCACCAAAAACGCCCAAACTTATCTGTGCGCTCGTTGTCTCTCTCTCTCTCTCTCTCTGTTTCTCTCCCTTCCCCCCTGTGAGTTTTCGTAGACCTCCACGTTCGTGGCATCCGATGGCCATCCTCATTCGCCCGATCCTTCCTGTGGACCTTTTCCCCGTTTCTCCCCCCCCCTCCCCCGTCCGCCTCTTCACTCCCCCCCTCATCCATGCCCTCTTCCATTTCCCCGTTCATGGACAAGTGCCATCGCAACACTTTAATGCTTCGTCGTTTGCCAGCACCTTCGCGCGTGACAAAACATCAATACTTCCCCATTCCTGCACACATGCGTGCAAGCGCATCGGGCGAGCGCGGTGTCAGAATGCACGAGAGCATCAGCAAAATGAGCCGATCTCTCGTGCAGGCCTCGAGGTCTCCCGTGCTGAAGCAAGCGATGATTTATTGTTTTGCCGAGGAAGAACCCGGAACAAGGCGCAAGGCGCGAAGCGCCAATGCACTCTTGCACATGTGTTTGTTCATTCATACATATATGTACATACATTCATACATACATACATACATACATACATACATACATACATACATACATGCATGCATACATACATACATACATACATACATACATACATATATACATACATACATACATACATACATACATACATGCATGCATACATACATACATACATACATACATACATACATACATACATACATACATACATACTACATACATGCATACATGCATGCATGCATGCATACATACATACATACTAGAACCACGCGCGCGCTTCGCGCGCGCTTAGGTTCTGTCGAGTCACAGACCCAGGAATCGTTGCGAGAAGAAATTGGTGACGCGAAGCGTCTTGGGGGCGTCCTTGGACGTCTGGGGTCTCCTGGGGCCTCTTGAGGGGCCTCCTTGGGGCCTTCTTGGGCTCCATCTGGAAGCCAATATGGATGCAACAAGAGGGTGCTTGGGCTCTCCGTGAGCTATCCTCTGGTTTTCATTCCCCTGGAGAGGAGAAGGAGGAGGAGGAGGAGGAGGAGGAGGAGGAGGAGGATGAGAAGGAGGAGGAGGAGGAAGATGCAGAGGAGGGAGGAGGAGGAAGGAGAGGAGATGTTGGGGCGCTCTTGGGGCCCTCTTGGGCTCTCTTGGGGCTCGTCGGGGCCCTCGTGGGGCCACCTTGGGCTCCTCTCGGAGCTCCAAGAGGAGCCCACAGAGGGGCCCAACATCGGTCACGCGAGAGCTCTTTCGCGTGACCGATGTTGGGGCCCTCTTGGGGCCCTATTGGGCCTCCTTGGGCCCTCTTGGGGTCTCGACGGGGCCCTCGTGGGGCCATCTTGGGCTCCTCTCGGAGCACCAAGAGGAGCCCAAAGAGGGGGCCCAACATCGGTCACGCGAGAGCTCTTCCGCGTGACCGATGTTGGGGCCATCTTGGGGTTCCTTGGGCCTCCTTGGGCCCACGTGGGGCTCCCTCGGGGCCCTCGTGGGGCCATCTTGGGCCCCTCTTGGAGCTCCAAGAGGAGCCCAAAGAGGGGCTCAACATCGGTCACGCGAGGGCTCTTCCGCGTGACCTATGCTGGGGCTCTCTTGGGTCCCTCTTGGGCCTGCTTGGGTCCTCTTGGGGTCTCGTCGGGGCCCTCGTGGGGCCATCTTTGGCTCCTCTCGGAGCTCCAAGAGGAGCCCACAGAGGGGCCCAACATCGGTCACGCGAGAGCTCTTCCGCGTGACCGATGTTGGGGCTCTCTTGGGGCTCTCTTGGGTCCCTCTTGGGCCTCCTTGGGCCCACGTGGGGTTCCCTCTGGGCCCCCTCTTGGGCCCGTCTTGGGGCCCTCTTGGGCCATCTTGGGCGCCTCTTGGGCCGTCTTGGGGCCCTCTTGGGCTGTCCTGGGGCCCTCTTGGAAGCTTCTTGGGCCGTCTTGGGGCGGTCTTGGGCGCCTCTTGGGCCGTCCTGTAACGTCGGAAAACCCAAAAGACAACTTTGTTGAAAATGTACGTTTTACGAAGGGAATGGGCCAATTCTTGCGTCTAGGGGCCCTCTTGGGACGCATGTTGGAGGCTTCTTGGGGCCTCTTGGGGGCGTCCTTGGACGTCTGGGGTCTCCTGGGGCCTCTTGAGGGGCCTCCTGGGGGCCTCCTGGCGGCCTCTTGGGGCGGAAGGCTCGAGCTTGCGGTTCGTGGTCCCTCTCTGGGCCCCCTCTTGGGCCCGTCTTGGGGCCCTCTTGGGCCATCTTGGGCGCCTCTTGGGCCGTCTTGGGGCCCTCTTGGGCTGTCCTGGGGCCCTCTGGAAGCTTCTTGGGCCGTCTTGGGGCGGTCTTGGGCGCCTCTTGGGCCGTCCTGTAACGTCGGAAAACCCAAAAGGCGACTTTGTTAAAAATGTACGTTTTACGAAGGGAATGGGCCAATTCTTGCGTCTAGGGGCCCTCTTGGGACGCATGTTGGAGGCTTCTTGGGGCCTCTTGGGGGCGTCCTTGGACGTCTGGGGTCTCCTGGGGCCTCTTGAGGGGCCTCCTGGGGGCCTCCTGGCGGCCTCTTGGGGCGGAAGGCTCGAGCTTGCGGTTCGTGGTCCCCCTCTGGGCCCCCTCTTGGGCCCGTCTTGGGGCCCTCTTGGGCCATCTTGGGCGCCTCTTGGGCCGTCTTGGGGCCCTCTTGGGCTGTCCTGGGGCCCTCTTGGAAGCTTCTTGGGCCGTCTTGGGGCGGTCTTGGGCGCCTCTTGGGCCGTCCTGTAACGTCGGAAAGCCCAAAAGACAACTTTGTTAAAAATGTACGTTTTACGAAGGGAATGGGCCAATTTTTGCGTCTAGGGGCCCTCTTGGGACGCATGTTGGAGGCTTCTTGGGGCCTCTTGGGGGCCTCCTTGGACGTCTGGAGGCCATCTTCAGCATCTCGGAGCCCTCTTGGAGGCCTCTTGGAAGTTTCTTGGGCCGTCTTGGGCGCTTCTTGGGCCGTCTTGTCTGACTGGGGAGGCCTCCGGCAAGCCCCGACGAGCCTCCGGGCCCCCCGGGGTGCACATTTGCGGTCGAGGTCCCGGCCCCGGGCCCCCGGACCCGGTGCGCCGTTATATGTATACATTCATACATACATGTCTATAACAAAACAAAACAAAACAAAACGAAAACAAAAAAAAAAAGAGGGAACAACAACAAAAAAAACGCGTGGCCCCGAGGGACGGGCCGCCTCAACAGCGCCGCGCGCACCAGGGCGGGCCCCTGCTCCGCGCCGCCGGAGGCCCCGGCGGGCAGGACCGAGGCCACCTCTCGGCGCAGGTGCTCCGCGCCTGGGTGCGCACCCGGGGGGTCGGCGGCAGCGGCGGGCCCACTCTCAAGACAGCCTCGCGTGGTGAAGGGATCACCATCGTCTGCATCATCATCATCGTCATCATCATCATCATCAGCAGCAGCATCATAAGCATCGTCGTAAGAACCTTCAGAACCGTCATCATAAGCATCAGCAGCAACATCAAAAGCATCAGCAGCGGAAGCATCAAAAGCACCATCACTCTCATAACCATCATCATCACCATAAGCATCAGCATCAGCATCAACAGCGTCATCATCATCACCACCACCACTAACATCATCATTATCATCATCATCAGTATCATCTTCTTCATCGTCATCACCATCATCACCATCACCATCATCATCATAATAATCATCGTCGCCGTCGGCGTCGTCATCCAAATCCTCCTCATGATGACCATCATCATCATCAGCATCATCATCATCATTATCGTCACTACCACCACCATCGCCATCATCACCATCACCAGCATCATCATAATCATCGTCATGACCATCACCACCACAACCACCATCACATCACCATCATCATCAGCATCATCACCATCATCATCAACAGCAGCAGCAGCATCAGCATCATCATAACCATCATCACCACCACAAACATCATCACCACCATGATAAAATTAAAGATAATAATACGAATCGTCATCATCATTATCGTCATGAAAATCGCCACCACCACCATCAGAATCACCAGCAACATCAGCATCAGCAGGAGCATCAGTATCATCATCCGCAACATCATCAGCATCATCATCCACATAATCAGCATCACCACCACAACCGCCACCATGACCATACTAACAACGATAATAACAATGGTCATTTTCATCCTAAACATCATCTTCATGGTGGTCATCGGCATCCTCCTCATCACCATCAAGCATCATATGAATCCTCACCATTGCCATCAGCAGCCGAATCATCATCATAAGCATCATCAGGCTCATCAGCATCATCAACATCAGCAGCAGCAGCGTCATCATCACCAGCACCATCATCATCATCAGCAACATCCTCCTCCTCACCATCATCATCATCATCGCCACCATCCTCAGCATCATGATCATCATCATCTTCATCATCAGCATCATCATCGTCATCGAAAACATGATCAACCAAACCACCAGCAGCAGCAGCAGCAACATCCGCATCCTCCTCATCGCCATCACCGTCATCAGCATCATCATCAACAACATCATCATCATCGTCATTGTCATCACCACATCCACCACCACCACCACCATCATCATAATAATAACGAACATCGCCATTATCATCATCAGCAACACCATCATCATCATCATCCCCATCATCAAATTCATCAGCATCATCAACAACATCATTATCAGCACCAGCATTAGCATCATAAGCACCATCATCATCATCATCGGCATTATCAAAATCCACATCACCACCACCACAACAACCACCACCAACAGAACAAGAATAATGATACCACGGATGATCATCATCACGGTCATCAACATCGTCGTGACCATCACCAACACCACCACCATAATCATCAGCATCATCACCATCATCGGCATCATCATCATAATCGTCATACTCAACATCAGCATTATCCTCAACATCATCCGCACCATGAGCATCACCATCATCATCGGCAATATCAACGTCAGCCTCATCATCACCGGCACCTTCATCATCATCATCATCATCATCATCATCATCAGTATCATCGCAATCATCATCACCACCACCAACCACAAACACCGATACCACCATAATAAGAATTATAATGAAAATGATCGTCTCCATCAGCATCATCATCAGTATCATCGCCATCAGCACGATCATCATCCTCATCATCATCATCGTCATCACCATTGTCATCATCACCATCATCGGCATGATCATCACCACCACCACCATCGGCACCAACACCATTACCACCATCATCATCATCACCATCATCAAAATCACACCATCGACATCGTCATCATCATCCGCCTCACCACCATAACAAGCATCAGCATCCACATCGTAGCCATCATCATCATAAACCGCGCCGTCACCATCATCATCATCGCCATCATCATCATCGTCGTAATCCGAATCTGAATCATCATCATCACCACCACCACCATCATCATCGGCGTCAGCATCACCGTCTCCGTTTCCGCCCCCCGCTTGACGGCCGCGCCGGGCGACCACGGGGCGGGCCGGTAGACCTTCAGAAAATCCTAGAAACCGGAGGGGGAGGACGACGACGATACGCAAGGGGGGGCGATTCCGGCGAGTCGCCGGAGACCGGAGGGGGAACGATAGAGTCGAAAGTCGAGAAAAGACGGTGCCCAAGTAGACGCGCACAGCATATGCGAAAGGATAGGGCCCGGAGAGAATGGCGGAGGCCTCCGTTGCCCACACCGGGCAAAAACAAGAGACAAGAAAAGACAGCTCCTCCCCTTGGAAGTTCCATCCGGGCCTACCAAGGGGCCCTGGGGTTGATGGGGTTCTGATGGGAAAATCGCCATGGGGTTTTGATGCCTCCGATTTCCTGCCCAACGAGAACGAGAATTCCTTGATGGGCTATCTTTTCGGCCTCCACTAGACGAAAAATCTCTGATCGATTTCGATGGTGCCTCATTGCGCGCTTCGCGATTTGGATAAACTTGTTGAAGCGGGGGAGGTCCCCCAACGCTGAATGCGACGCGCGCGTCGCATTCAGCGACCGCTATCGAAATTTGACAACTTCGATTGCGACGAAAAGCGCATAGCATAGAAATGGCAAGGGCATAGCAATGGCATCGGGGCCAAGGCCTTCGCTCTTCCATTTTCGTTACCCTCCTCCTCCTGTGCCTGTTCCTTTCACCCTGGTTATTTTCCCCCTCGGGAGAAACCGAAACGGGGCGAGAGCCGAGACTTGGGAGAAGCCGAAACGAGGGCCAAGGGCGGAGAGAATGTTCTTCTTCACCTGCCTCCTCCTCCTCCTCTTCCTCATCATCATCTTCCTCCTCCTCCTCCTCCTCCTCCTCCTCCCCCTCCTCTTCCTCCTCCTCCTTTTCATCCTCCCCCTATCTGGCTCTCCTGCTCTCTCGTCGTTCGTTCGTGTGGAATGTGCTACTGCGTTGCCCCCATTACCCCCTGTCCTCTACTCCCCCCTGCCCTATCAGGCCCACGCTGTATCTCTTCGGCGGCAGGGGGGAACTGACTGAGACAGCACGGCAGGACGGCAGCAGGGGAAGGGAGGAGGCCTGGGAGGGCTGAGGACGGCGGCGGCGGAGGGAAGCCGAGAAAAGGGTCGAGGAAAGGAGACGCGAAACAATAGAGGATGAGGGGGACTGGCGGGGGGGAGGGGAGGGGGAGCGGGAAGGACATCGGAGAATGAAACTTTAAAGAGGGAAGGTCAGAAGCAGAAAGGAGGAGAGGAGGAGGAGCGAGGTGGAAGGAGCGGGGTGGGAGGAGGAGTCCTCCCACTTCGCTCTGTTTTCCTCCAGCCTGGGTCGGCAAGCCCGTGACGGGCCCCGCCGACGGCCCACAGTCGAGCCGCTGCAGAAGAGGCTGCCGACGGCAGCCGTCCATCCACGACCCGTTCGGGCTCACATGGGCATGCCAGCGGAGCCCACCCATAGAACTTCGCCCTCGTGGCCGACGCTGGCTCCGAACATGGATGTAACCAGCACCTCCACGAGCGTGAAGTGCAGTGGACATGGGCGCCGCCAGCATGGCCATGTGAGCGCTAACGCGTCGTCACCTCACCACGAGGTGTTGAGAGCCGTCGTCAGGGCACGGTCCAGCTCGGCCAGGATGGCCGTCATGACCATGGTCTCGTCCATGGTGGTGTCGTCGTTGAGCTCGTCCTTCAAGGCCGTGAGCGCGTCCGCCGTCGACGCGTTGGCCTGGCTCTTGAGGAGCTGCATCACCTTGGCCTCCCACGTCGTCGCGTGGGCCCTCGAGACCACCCTCGCGAGGTCTTCGGACAAGACCTTGAACTCCGTCATCTTGTAATGCTCCTGCGCCGCCGCCTCCGTGTCCATGCGAACGGCCTTCGCCTCGGCCTCCAAGTTCTTGAGCTTCACCGCCAGACCGCGCTGCTTGAACAAGACCGATTTGGCATGGGCCAACACGTCCTCGAACTTGGAGGCATCGCCCTTCATGCCATCGGCCCAGTGCTTCCCGTTGTTGCCGCTCTCGAGCAACCCACCGCTGACGTTGCGAAGCATCTCCAGCTTCTCCGTCATCTTGTTTTTCTGCCACGTCCAGTAGACAGTCGAAAAGTCGAGCACCGCTTTGAACGACTCTGCGAAGACGGTCGTGAAATCCTTCTCGTACTCAGTGATGAGCTCGTCGCTGGTGGTGAACCTATCTGGGTTGACGTTGTCGGCCTGGTGGAACAGCATATGAAACTCCTGGATCTGATCCGCGGTGCTCTCGGGCGGCTTGAAACGGAAAGACGCCCTCTCCCAGAAGGCCATCACTTGCGCACGGTGGGACTGCCAGTCCTCCGAGGGAGACGCTTCGACTGAGGACGAGAACAACTACAGAGCTGAGGACTGGGACGAACACGACGCCGAATACGCCAACGGAACGACGCCGACAATGGCGACGACGGCGGCGACGGACGACGTCGACATCCGACGGCGACATCCGACGACGACGACGACAGCGACAACGACGACGCTGCGAGCACGAAACGACTGTCCTCCAAGTGGATGTTGTCCTCTTCCATAGTCGCAGCGTCTGCCTCGGTCATCGCCCGCATGACGATGGTCGAGTCCATCGTCTGCCCGAGGCTGAACACCCGCTCCAGCCTGCCGTAGCAGTCCTTCACCTCCTCACTCAGCGGCATACTGATGTGGCCGAGCAGCGAGATGCCGACGCCAGTGCTCCAGACCATCGAGTTGACGAAAGCCTTCCTCGGCCCGACGCCTCCCTGAGTCACCTTCTTGACCATCGTGTACCCGTGCGCGAGACAGACCGCAGCTGCATCGGCGAGCGCCTTCTTGGCGCGGTCATTGGCGAAGATGACGCCGTCGCAAGCCTTCCTCGCAGCACGAACCATGTCCATGGAGTCGTTGTCGTCTGGGTTCATCGCGGCTAAGGCAGTCATGAGATCCTTCTCGAGACCAGACTTCTCCAGGCAGGCGGCGACCCTCCGAAAAGACTTGCTGATGCTGTCACACGTCACCTCGATATCCTTTGCAACCCCCCTCCAAGCCACTGCGTACATCGCGAGGTCACTGAAATCAAGCTCGAACTTCGTCACGTACGCAGCTTCCGTGTCCTGTTCGTTGCGGTCCTGGCGGTCCATCCGCTGAGTGATCCACTTCTCTGTGGAGGCAAATATTTTGCGCATGAAGGTGTCCGCGCCTCCCTTGCGAAGCTGCCCGCCGATCACCCTGAACTCATCGAAGACTGTCTTGAAAGAATCGTACGTGACCTCCGCGTTGTCCAGCATCCGACCGAACTCCTCCATCTTGGGGCCGTACTTGGCGTCCGTGTAGTACGCGCGGTTGAACTCGGCCAGGGCATCGCTCAGCTCCTCCCCGAAAGACGATACAACAAGCCTCCAGTCCTCTGACAACTCTTGACGCAAGAACTTCCTGACATCACCTCGGATGACGCAGTTAGAGAAAGCAGTTGGCTCAGGATTCGTCAGTACCTTGATGCTCTCAACGAACACGAAGAGCTCGTACGCAAAGTTGGTCATGGGTTCGATGATGCCAGCGCGCTTTGCCTCCGTACCGACGTGCTCCTGCACAGTGTCGTAGAGGTCCTGCAGCTGCTCGTGGTTGATGCGCGCGGCCTTCGTAATGTCAAGGACGATGTGGTTGATGAACAAGTCCCTCGCAATGTCGACCGTCCTGCCTGTAGCTAATCCGACGTTCCCCAAGTTCGGAACCGCCGTGGAGAAGTTCGCCTCGTTGAGATTACCCAGCCAAGGCATGCAGAGGCAAACCCGTTCAGATAAATCCTGGACCTCCGTCAGATATTTCTCGCAGAGCCTCCGCTTGAAGGACCTCGCCTTGACGAGTGAGACGTGCTTGATCTTCTTCAGCATCGCCGCCCGCTGCGGAGCCTCCAACTTCTCGATCTCCGACCCGCCGAGTTGAGAGCACACCTCGATGTCCGATAGTAGGCTGGCCTTGCCGTCCTGGACTGACTGCATCTTCGGCTTGAAACGCCTGAGCGCGTAGATTCGATCACCATGCCCATGATGATCCTTGCCCTTGTCCAGGATGTCGGACAAAATGATGGACTCCTTGAGCTCGATGAGGCGGTCCTTGTCAGCGTCGCCCCCGTCGGCTGCCTGTTTCCTCTTCTGTCCGCTGCGAGGCTCGCCGCCCGCAACCGAAGTCGCGCCTCCGATGCTCCGCGGGCCCGTCGGAGCCGCGGCCGCGGAGGCTGGCCCAAGTAGACTGCCGCGGGGCGATGGCGCAGGGCTCTGAACATCCAGAAGGGCACTTGCGGAACCCTGGCTGTCGCCGCCCTCTTCCACACAGCCGTCCTCGAGTGCAAGCTTCCCCTGTGCACGCGGCGGGTTGCCGCTGGTCTGTGCAGGCGCTGACTCGGCGGAAGGTCCAAGGCTGCCGCCTGGCGCCGATGGATCAGCGAGGTACCCTCGCGCCCGCGCAGCCCCAAGAGCACGCTGTTTCACCTGGTCCAGGGTCGGGATGCGCAGGTGGCCCCGAAGCGTGATCGGCAGCTGCTCCCTCATGTGCTTCTCGATCGCCTGCTCAGTAGAAGCGCCCTGACCTTCGCGGCAGTTCTGAGCCGCAGCGAGCGCAACCTCCGCGTGGGAGCCGTAGGTGCTCGACCAGCGCCGCACCTTCAAGAAAGGTGATTCGGGATCAACGATCAAGACTCCTGAGACCTTCTCGCCGTGGTGTTCGTTGCTGACCTCTGTGAGCCGTTCACCTGCATCAGAAGGGTTGAGAGCTGAAGCACCTGGCGGTGCAACATGAGCCTTGTATTGCGCATCCGTCAGCAAGATGCAATCGCTGAACACTGTCATGCCCGTGTCCTGGCGCATTGAAACATCGTGGCAAGATGCAGAATGATTGGCGCGGCCAGCTGCGACGTCGCAAGAGAAAGAGAACGCCTCCTTGACAGCTGGATCTTGTTCATACATGGCGCAGAGCTGAGGCCATCCGTAGTCCAACCACCACTGGCCTTTGACGTAGCCGTTCGCATGGAAGGAGCAACTGTTCTGGAACTTCTGAATCTTCTCCCCTGGAAACTTCATGTCTGGGAACGGAACAGCAGGCGACTCCTTCTTGCCGCAGATGCCGCACACGCCCTTCGCAGCAGCGGTGAAGATGCTGACCGTGCGAATGAGCAACGGGCCAACGAGCGAGTCGCATAGGTTGCCATCACCAACTCTGGCGCGCTTCGCTCTCCCGCGACCACCACCTGAAACAGCTCTCCCACGGCCTCGTGGTTTGGCTGGCTGCGGCGCTGCCTCGAGATCGGCATCAAGCGTGCAGCCTCCACTGAGATTGTCGGGCGCACCAGCCCTACCTGCACGAGACATGGATTCGCTAGAAAGCGAGATATGAAATTGTAGCTGAAAGCTGGAAGATTGCTAACCGTAGCGCAAGCGCTGGAGCCAAAACGCCGACATGCACGGAACTGTCCAGGCCAGACTGCCACGTTCGTTGCACCAAGTGTCGGTTTACGACGGCCCTAGAGTCCCGAAACATCGGTCCGCACATTACCCTCACGGCCGAATGTCACATGTGACGACACACATCCCAAGACGGCAAATCGTTGCGCCACTCCGTGCGCTGCGACCCAAGAATGGTTAGCCCTTATTTTCCGATGCGCTGTTATGCCAGCTCATACGGGTACGCCCTTGAACCAATGACCTGGGCATGCACGCACCGCAATGGCCTTAGAGCACCACGTGTGCGATCGCGCAAACTGTCGTATAGCTGGCTGCCCCGACGGCCCCAGGACACTTCGATGTGATCGCGAGCGCCACAGTAGCCAATAACCTGCACCACGCGCACCCCCGTCGCGACGGCAAGTAGAGGCAGCAAAGGCGGAGGAGGAGGAGGAGGAGGTACAGAGGCAAGGCGAAGAATAATGACGAGGACGCGGCATGCTGGGTGGAGCAGGAAGGGGCGGGCGACCAGAAGGCTGGGAGCGAGGGAGCGGCGCAATGACGCAAGGCTCAGAGCACGGGGGTGGGTGAGGAGGGCTTGCCACACACGAAGAGACGAGCTCCCTCATCTTCTCCTTCGCATTCCCCTCGCCCCTCCTCATTCCGAACACGCAACCCCCCTGGACATTCTGAACATGCGCCCCGACGCGCACCTCACCAGCATCTGACGCTTCAGGCCGCCAATGGGTGGGGGTTTGATAATGGCGCCCATTGCCGACGGTGGGGGACAGTGGGGGTGCAAGCCAGGAGAGGGACATGTGCAGATGGAGATGGAGGTGAGAGGCTTCGCGGGCGATGGTCAGGGACGAGAGCGTGCGGGCAGAGACAATCCAGGCGAAGCTGATGATGCATGGCCCACGGTGTCTCCCAATGGCTTTCGGGCTCTGGTTTTCAGAAAGCCGAGGCGGGGTGGGGAGGGGACTTGACCAAAAGCGCAGAGAGAGGAGATACCCAAGGCGCCCAGAATGTTTAGGGTCGGCCCCCTGGATAAGGCTTAGGCGACTCCCACGGCTGATCAGCGAGGGCAGGGTGAGGCCGCAGGAAGAGACCTTTTCGGACGTGGCCAGGGGATTCTAAAAACTGGCAGTGGGCCTCAAGGAGGCCAGCATGCTTTGGAGACGGCCCAGGGCCTGGGGTGACCAACAAAAGCAGCCCAGGGAGCAAACGACTCAGGCGGTGGAGGAGGAGAGGAGGGACACTGGCAGAGACGTGGATGCAAGTTGGCTCAAGTCTTTCCTGGTTTAGCCTGTGCACTCCACGCAGGCGCACACTGACGATGCAACGGCGTCTGGAGATCGCCTCCAGATGAGCAGCTCGAGCTGGACTCCTGATGAGCCACTGGAGCAACACGGATGCAACAAGCACTCTAGAGCATTACAGGTGCACTGAGCTCTGGATGATATGGAAAGAGCGCAACAAACAAGCACTCGAGTGAAATATGGAACGGGCGCCGCCGACGGCGCCCTGAGCGAGATGGAAGCTGCGCGTCCTCAATCAGAAGGTGAAGCTGGCACCGATCCGTTTGGGAGACCCGCTGCGGCCATGTCCACGGGGTAGGTTGGCGTCCCCGGTGCGGCCTGAAACTCGCGGAGCTGCCGCGCCTCCTCTAAGGCTTCCGATGGCGTGGTCGGGGCTACGAAAGACTCTGACCCATCACCGCCGACCTCTCCTGCTGGCTCACCTGCGTCTGCAGGCGGATGCTCTTCGGGCGGCGCGTCAGCCAATGGTCCTGGCGGCGGCAGTGCTAGAGCAGCTGGTCCTGCGTCCTGCTGCTGGGCGCCCGTTAGCAAGTCCTCCACGTCCGAGAACGCGGCAAACACGATCTGGCAGCGGGGATTCCTCGGACGACAGGCCCTCCACACCCCGCCGACGCGAAGCATACGACCTGGCAAAGCTTTGCTGCATTTCACCGTAAACGTGCCGATGCCTGGGAGGAGGATCATGCCCTTGCTGTTGAGCTCAGTGAGCCACGTGGTCGAGAGAGCCTGGAGCATGGCAACCGCCGTCACGATGGAGGAGCCCGTGGCCGCCGCCATCGTAGCCGCAAGCTGATTGGGAGGCACGGCTTTCCCTTGATACGTCCGAAAGGCGCTGGCCTCGGACTTGCCCGCGCCACTCTTCGAGGTCCTCGGCATGAACTTGGTTCGTTGCTCGTCCTGGCAAGCTGGTGCGAAACAACCGCGACCAAAATGCTCGAGCCAAGGATGCTTACGGACCAGAAGGTCCACCGAGAACAAAGAAGGCCATTAGGATGAGCACTGGCAGACCCCTGAATGACCCACTGGCACAAACCCTCATCACTCTGATCTCGCCAGCAGCCTTGCAACTGGAGCCAAATCAATCGAACTAGTGCATTGCTCGGCTGGAAACTCTGGCAAGACAAGGGCGCAAAAAAAAACATAATTATCAGTGTGCTCGTGTCGAGGCATCTGTCTCCGAAGAGCAAACGTGCTGACTGTTATGGACCACCTGTTTGGCATATCGGGCATTGGGCTATCACGAGGCACCGCGCCGTGCCTCGGAAGAACGCACCCTCATTCTGGAGGCACCGCATCGGGCATCAAGGAACCGAAATTATCACACTAACTACATTAGCGCACCTGTTGCACAACGCACTACCTGGAAACGTGCCGCCGAACTTCGCCTACACTAGGCAACCGTGCTCTCACCCTGCGAGAAAGCCACACTCTTTGACTTGAGGCCATGGTGAGAACAAAGAATGGGAACCGACTTTGGGTCGAGGACCGTAAGGTCTCCGCAAGAACCTTGGCACTGAAACCTTCGGTGGTTGCTTTTACTCGGCCACGACCTGCAAAGACCACTTCAACAAACACACTTCGGCTTGGACCCCAGAATGCAGCTTGGGCAACCCATGGTGCAACGATGGCCAACATGGCGCAACCCATGGTGCAACGATCCTTGTGGAAATAATACTATGGCAGAGGGGGGACGCGACACCCACTGGAACCTTCGGCGGAGCTCACGACGGCACCCTGCTGCCTTGAAGGACGGCATGATTGCTAAAACGTTGGCCCGACAATGTCGGCTGAATTGACATTGAGCAGAGCAGCGTGGCATGGGACGCGCGTGCACGCGCGCGCGTGGCGGCAGTTGCGACGGTGGGTGAGCGGCGGGACTTAGCCCGCACAGGTGGAATGAGATGCGCGCGTGCGCGCGTGAGGCTTTGGGGCGAGGAGAGAAAGGAGCCTGTGCAGTTGCGCGCGGTTTCCCTGTGACGGGGGTAGCGGCGCGCGCATGCGCGCGCGGCCTCATACATAGGACGTAGGAGACCTAGAACAAGCGCGCATGGTGCGGAGCACGTGCTGGCGCATGGTAGGCGGTGATGCATTGGGCGCGGGATGGGGCGTGGGAGCTGGGGGCGCGGCGTGTCGGGTGGTTAAGAGAGGGGGCTGTGCAAAGGCTGCGTGGCGCGTGGATGGTGGTGGCGGCGGTGGCGGGGCGGGGTGGTAGTGGTGATGCTTTTGCGCGCGTGCGGGATGGATGGGGTGCGTGGGTGGCGAGGGCGCGGGCGCGGGGGAGAGGAGAGACGGCGGCTTCCCTCTTTCGCAAGCAATGCCCGCGCGCAGACACGAAACGCTGACATCGCGCGGCGCAAACCTTCGGCGCGCAAGCCCAATGTGCCCCAGCCCCCCGACCCCACCCGACCCCACCCCCACCGCCGCCCCACGCGCGCCACCCCCGCCCCACACCACCCAACACCCCACCGACAACCGCCACCGCACTTCACCTTACCCCATCCGCCCCTACAAACGTTCTAAACACCACCGCGCACGCCACCCTCATCACCACCGCCGCGACCACCCGACACGCGCACGTCGCGCCTCAGTTAGCCCGCGCACCCTCCTTCGTCGACACCGCCATGCGCGGGCGCGCATGCACGCACGCACGCGCGCGCACTCCTCGTCCATCCTGGCCTTGGCCAGAACGATGCCACGACGCTACGCCATGCCCATTACCATGGCTGATCCCCCCTCCCCATGGCACGCCCCACCGACCGCAACTGCAACCGCCGCCGCTTTGTCAGCCTTACCCCTCCACCGCTGGCAATCTCCATCTGTCCGCGCACGCCCGCGCCCCCTACCGCGCCCCGCCCCACCCCGACACGCGCGCCCGCATCCACCCCTGCCCTCGCAGACCACACACACCCTCGCGCGCGCCGCTCCGCCGCGCATCGGCTCGCCATTGCCCATCGAGCTTGCAGCGTTCCGCACGCCCCGCGCCCCCCCGCCCCAACCCGCCCCGCCCGCCGATTCGCTCGCCAACGCGCCGCGGCCGTCCATTGGCCGAACGACGCGGGTGACTCTGATTGCGCGCGGGTCGCGCGCGACCGCTGGCCGCTGGCCCAGCTGCACGCGGCGAGGCTGCCAGGGCCAACCCTTGGATGAGCGGCGAAGCCCAACGCCCCTTCAAAAGCGGAGGCCCGCTTGCGCGGCGCAAAGACAAGGGTGCGCGGAGTGGAGCGCCGCTCGATGGATGACCAGGGCAATGACAGCGGGCGCAGCGCCGATCCCAAAATTCTGCAAAGGCGCAAAGTTCCTGTTGGGGCCACATGCAAGGCGGCGGAGACGGCGCAGTGAGAAGCCGAGCAAGGCTGGCTTGCCAAAGTCAGGAGGGGGGGGGGGGGGACTTTGTAAATTCCCGATGCGCAGCGCGCGGGGGGGGGGGGGGACTTTGCAAAATCCCGAACGCTGCCGCCGTCGCTCGCAATTGGAAGTTCGAAATGGCTGGCCACGTCTGACGTCGTTTTTGATCGAATGAACATTTGCCTGGCCAATGATCTGATCGAAATTGATGGGGTTCTGATCGATTTTGATCGATTTTGATAGATTTTGATCAATTTTGATCGATTTTGATCGATTTTGATCGATTTTGATCGAGAATGATAGAATGTATCACGTTTCGGCTCGGCGCTAAATTGATTGATTTTGATCAATTTTGATCAATTTTGATCGATTTTGATCGATTTTGATCGATTTTGATCGGTTTTGATCGATTTTGATGTCCCAATTGTGCCCTGCGCAATTTCGGCGGCCCATCGGCGATGAGGTTTTGATCGGCGCGCCGTCCTCGTGGAACTCCCAGCGCGGCCCTGGGCTCGGCTAGGTAGTTGCGACGGGCGAAGCGAGGCGATGCAGAGTGGGCCATGAGCAAGCGCGCGCAGGGGTTAGCGCGCAGCTGCAGGCAAGCTGAAGTGGGATTGCGCGAGTAGCAAGTGGGTTGGGTGGGTTGTGAGCGCGGGCCGCTGTGATGCCGACCATGCGTGCATGCGCGCGCAAAGGCGGCTGGCTGCTTGTCGATGGGGATAAGCGTGACGGTCGTGACTTCTCCAGCGGGGGGCGCGCGTGGTGGGGTAGGGCAAAGCTGGCTAGGGCAAGGCGCAAGGTGGCGGCGGCGCGCCAGGGCTGCGTCCGCGCGCGCGGCGATGTCGGACGGGCGCCGCTGGATGCGCTCGATCCAACGCAATCGCCGCATTTGGCGCTCGATGGCGATGGAGTGACGAACGGCGCGCAGCAATTGCCCCCCCCCCCCCCTCGAGAGCGCGCGCACGTTGACATCCGCCAACGCAAGCTGATCAATTCCCACCCGCCCATCCCACGCACCCTCCCTCTCATCGCCTGGCACGTCGTTCGAAGGTCGCGGGCGCGCGCACCTGCACGCGCGCGCAACGCCGCGAGTTCAACCGCGCGCGCACGCGAACGCTCGCACAAGCCTTCCACCACCCTGCCGCACTCGCACGAATCACCCTGGCGTTCCACGAAGTGCGCGCCCAGAAGAAATATGCTCCTGTCCAAGGTCACACGGTGGGATCGGCCATGCCGCCCCACGTGCTGAGCTGAAGGACACCTCTGCGCGCGCTGTCCCACGCAGCAATCAGCGCGCCTGCGGCGTGCCCGTAGCCAACAAAACCTCGGCTGCGCGAAGGACAGGCACGAACTTAGCCAAGCCCGCCAAGCCCGAACCGCCGCATTTCTCGCCGCGCAGGTGGCGCGCTAACTACATTACTGCGCGCGCGCGCTGGCAAGCGTTCGCGCGCGCGCGCGCGCGCGCTTGGAAGCCATGCCCGCGCGTGCGTGGCGGGGTGGTGGCCATGGCGGCGGGCGCACGCGTTGGCGGCCATGGTTGGGCGCGCACGCAGATGATAAACAACGCTGAGCGGCGCGCGCGCGTGCACGAGCGAGTTGGCGATCCCAGCGGGAGGTGGCTGGCGCGGCGCAACAACGCCATGGGAACGTCGACGAGAGCTCGCTCAAAACAGGCACGCAACAAGCGGTCTCGCCAGCGGCACCGCCCACGCATATGCGCTCGCGATGCGCGGGCCGCTGACTACGCGAAAGACTTTGGCGATCTCGGATCTCGTCCTTGCGCGACGGCGGCCCGCCCAAACTCGCGCTGACCGAACGACGTCGAGCCCAGCCGCTCGGTAGACTGCGTTGGCGCGGCCCGCCATTGAATGAGACTGGCGCATTCCTTCTCGCGTTCGTCTACGTTGGGGCACGGCGATGGAGCGCGCGCGCGCGCGGCGGTGGTGGCGCGCGCGGCAGCGGTGGCGCGGCGCGTCATGATCGGTGCGCGAACCCAGAAAGTAAGAGGGCCATGCGGAGATGCTGTGGAATGCCAAGTGGCGAATCTAGAAGCCCTGCCGAGGCGCGGTGATGAAGACGGACAGCCACGCATGATGACGACGTGCTCCGAGGGCACCTGGCGGGCGGCGTGCAAATTGCGAGCATTCCCTTGGCGGGCTACGGGCATGAACGTCGCGGCGTCGCGGCGCAGGCGGCCCGCGTTGTTGCGCGATTCGCTGCCGCTGTCGTTCGTTTGGGTCGCAGGTCGCAGCGCGCGCGCTGGCTGTTGGAATGCGCGCGCGCAGCTCGGCGCGAGCCGCGCGCGCTTGAACTGCGGCGCGGACGGCGGCGCGCAGCGATCAGACAGCGCGCGCGACGTAGCCGCGACGCAGGGCGCCTGGATGGCAGCGCGCGGGGAGCGACAACGATTTCGATCATCACCTGCTGCTCATTGGCGCCGTCGCCGTTCCAAGGAAGGCATGGACGGATGCGGCTGTCTCTCATAGGGGCTTGATTGAAGATTTTCTGTTTGTGCGAAACAATGCAGCGCGCGATGCGCCGTCCAGTCCCGCTCGCCCGACGCGGACGCCCCCGCCTCCGCGCGCCCGACCGCCACCGCCGCCACCGTTGACCCCGCATCCCCACCACGACAAACCGCGCCCTCCACGCGCACGCGCGCACCGCACCGTCACATCGCCCGCGCCCGCCTGTGGCGGCATTGAATGCTCTGCCGACGCGAAACGCACGCCGAACAATGCACCACTGCGAACGCGCAGAAGCCACAAGCACCAAGACACACATGACCCCCACCCGCGCCCCACCCCAAACCAACACCATCACAACGCGCACGCGTGCACGCGCGCGCCAGCCGACCCGCCCGCCCCCCCCCCCCTCCCACACAACAACAACCGCTGCCACAAGGCACGCGCCCCGCTGGTTGAGCAAGAGTGATACTGCACCAATCGGCGCGAACCAAGCGGATCGTCTGCCGCTAATCAGAGAAAGCGCGCCGCCACCCCTCGGCCGTGCAACTTCCTGCCGCGCACTCCGCCGCCCAGTAGCATGGCGTCGCGCGCATGCGCGCGAGCCGCGCAAAGCTAATGTTCGACGCAAGCGCGCCGCGCCGCGTGCCGACGCGAACCCCAGGCATCAGAGCCCCGCGTGCGCCCTGCCACCGACCCTTCACGAATGCACGCCAACGCACGCGCGAACGCAACTGGTGCCACCACCGCCAACAACCGACCCACCCCGCTAGCAGCGGCACAGCAGAGAAGCATCCTTCTGCACGTCCTTGGTTTGATTCGGCAGCGCGCGCTGCACTGCAGAAGCCCCCTGGCCCTCGGCGCGCGAAGCCAGCCCAGCGGGCCAAGTGTTGCGAACGCCCAAAACGCAGCACGTGAATGCGAACTGCGCGCCGCGTGCGCTTCGCAAGCGCCCAGCGTCCACTTGCCGTGGGAGTGCGCCCGCGCGGCCCCACGGTGGGCTCGAGCGGCTCGCGGCGCGCGCCACGACCACCCCAGGCTACGGCCAAACAACCTGACCCACCACCACTCAACACGCGCCGTCCCGCCCGCTCCTCGAACGGCCTGCACGGCGCGGACACCTGCGAATGTGGGGAGAGGTTGGCGCGACGCCAACCAAACAACCCGACTTGCCGACCAGCCAAGAGACCTAACCAGCTCGAATCAGCCAACCAACCAGCAGCCAAGCATTACATGCTTAGGGCACGTACTGGGAGGTTGGTTATGCCCAAGCCAAAGGGCAAAGCCCTGGCACTTATCTGTGCCTCCTCTGCGACCACAACGCAACATGCGCCGAGATGTGATCAGAACCCCCGTGGTTGTTTGCACGACAGAGTCGCAGCTTCGCCCGTCGTTCAAAGCTGGGCCAACTTCCGCGCTCGGACAGCAAGCGGCGCGCAGCTGCCACTCCTGCCCTACGCGCCCCCCGTTCCCGAAGGGCCTCACGCAATGCGCGGCGCCCACTGCCGCTGGCATCCGCTCCCGCCTTCCCAATGGGCATCCCAGGGACCAAGCCTGCGATGCAAAGGGTGGAGGGGGCTCGGCGTAAACCCTAACACCCGACCAACCAACCAACCTGCCAACCAGCCAGCAGGCGGGCTCAGCCAATCAACCAACCAACGTCGCCGCACAACAGAGGAGGCCTACATAAGACACCTAAAGGGAGGGCGCTCTGGTCCAGGCGTGCCACTGGGCGGAGCCCTTGAGAATAAACGAGATCAAAAGTCTTCGAAGGGCGTGCGGACCCGCCAAACACGGAGAACAAATGAAAGCATACTGGGATCGATTACGCTCGACGTCCAAATCTGACAATGGAGCATGATGTAAACTTCTCTCTTGGCAAACTCTGAACTGCTGCGCTGTCCACCGCAGCGCGTGCGCCAACTACGACTCCCAACTCAAGACTGGACCAACGACGAGGCAAGCGAAGCAAGGATTACATAACATGACCATGGGTGTGCGGTGGCATCCTAGAACAACTCGCCCACGCCACACATCCACCACTGCCAAAAACCAATCTGGGGGTTAGCCCTCAGGAGGCCCGAACACGCCACTTCTGCGTTGGCAATGATACGACAGATGCATCACCGATGCTAGTGTATATTGAGGGTGTTACATACCGCCACAATGCGTGCGTGGGCTGCTCAAGCGAGCTGACAGCTAGAATGTTGCGCGCTGTCATACCGTAACGGCCCTCGGGCCCACTTGACTTCAAGTCGGCGCACCCCTCACGCATTTCAAGCACGGGGGTCGGCGGAGGACAGGAGGCATCGGAAGATTGTGTAAGATATCGGTTGCAGGACGGGAGGGGGCCGCGTAGTGACAGGAGCACGCAGAGGCAAGGGTAGCACTTGTATTATTGACAGATGTCCAAGTGAGCGGGCTGGAGAGGAGGCAACGGTCACATGATTTCCAGAATCAGTAGGCCATCGGGATTGGATGGAGAGGTGGCGGAGGCGTTGAGTCCTTAGCTATCTTGGCTCAAAGCGTTTTTACACTATTCATCCTGGTACAACGTCGGGCTCGTCGGCCTCGTCGACAGTGCGCTTGGGCCGCTCTGATGAGCGCAGTCCCTCTGCGTCTGCGCTCCGCAGGCTCAACAACCACCGCCGAGCTGCTTGTCTCTTGGCCAGCGTCGGCGTGAACGCGTGCACGTGGTCGTGCTTGCATAAGTGAGGCGGGCACTCGCCCAGCCAAGATATCATGTAGGCCAGAGGTCGGCCTTGGCCAGCTCGGCGCGGGTTGTCGCTGGCGCGGGCTGTCCGCTCGAGGGTGCACTTCTCAACCTTTGACACTGTGTGGCGGTTGCACTCGGCGACGAAACGGGTCCCGCCCTCGTAATACTTGATGATCCCGCCTGGCACTGTAATCCCATATTTGAACTTGTCCCTGGGCCCGCGGAAAACTGGCGGCAAGACATCGGCGACTGCTGCCTCGGCAACGGCGGCGTCGAACACGCCATCTGGCTCTGCAGGGGGCAGCGGCACTGGATCCACAGCGGCGCCGCAAGCCGCATCGCCCTGGTCGGCGCCATCCCGTGAATCCTGGTTCGGCTCGACGTCCGACTCAGAAGAGAAATCGCCGAAGAGGTCGCACTCCTCATCTAGGCTCATGTCCACGCGTTCTTGCGTGGCGCCGTCGGCAACCGCTGCGGGAACATCAACCTCGCCGACGCCAGGAGAGTCGGCCCCGCTGTCATCGTCGTGCGTCGCGCCTGCCTCTATGGCGGCAGCTGCACGCTTAGCAGGCCTTGTCCCATCGGCTGTCGCAGCGGTCTTCCTCTTCCGAAGCTTCGGAGGAGGGGGAGGCACGTTCCACAAGTCGCACACCAAGAGTGGGGTCTCCCGCACGCGCTGCCGAGCTGGCTGGCAGCGGACAAGCCGACGGCGATCAGCATGCAGTTCGTACACGCCTACCTGTATCGGGCGCTTGGTCCACATCTCATCGAAACAGTCCTTGGCAACCTCGTAGATCGTCAGAGGGCGGAACGCAGGAGACGCCGCATCCAAGTTCCGCATGGGCGCAATCCCAATGCATCCAGGGCGATGCTCGCGCGGTTCCCACTGCATCCTCGAGAACGTAGGCCTCCACGGCCTCGCGTAATGAAGGGACACGTGGTACAACAGCGTGAGCGATGGGAGGTCGCGGGCGATCTCCAGCGCCGATGGGTCGGGCGCGGGCTCCAGGGGCGCCGCCGAGAGGCCCTCGATGGTAACCTCCAGGACCAAGCGGCCCAGTAAAAGCTTCTCCGCGAATACCTTGGACCCGAGCTGGTGGTCGAGCACGCGCCAAACCACGCGCATCCTGTCATGAAACGTCTTGGCGATCACGGAGGGCCCTGTGCACACGCAATACTCGGCCAGCCAGCACTGCCGCGCGGGCCTCGTCGGGGCGTGCAGCCTTCGGCAGCCTGCCTCGGAAAAGAGCGGGTGCATCCTCTTCCACTTGTCGTTCTCGACCTGCGTGGAGCTGGTGTCGAGCGCGTTCAAGACCTCGGACGCGAGGGAGTCAGGCGTCCTGGAGTACACCATCGCAGGCACCAAAGTACGGTGGACAGACAGATCACCAGATGCAGACTGTGGCATGCCGCCGCTGACCACGTGCCAGTCCCGCGCCAGCGCCGCAGCGTCGCGAGTAGACTCGCGGCGAAGGTAGTCGGCTGCGCCCTCGACCTCAGCTCGCTCCCTCGCCAGCTGAGCCTTGTGCCGCTGCCGCTCGACCAGGGACGCTCGCAAGATGACGCTCTCATGGGCGAAGGCAGCGCTCTCCGCCAGGGCGCGGTCGCCCGCGTCATGGCCAGCAGCAGCAACCAATACTTGGCCAGTGTGGCCCAGCGCTCGGGCTCGCGATGGCCTCTGGGTCGCCAGGGCTCGCCGACCAGCCACGTGCTCCTGGATGGCGACCCGCGCCAAGTCCTCGTAAGGCTGCCTCTGTTCTGCAGTCAGAGCCCGAAACCGCGCGGACAAGGCTATGCCTGTCGCGTGGTCCATCAAGCGACCGCCGCCCTCAAGGTGGACGAAGGCGCGCCAGACCCACTTCGCCAGGTTCTGCGGCTGGGCAGCTCGCTCCCCCTGGCGCTGGCGTTCTCGGCGTGTCCTGAACGACTCGTCACGCCAGTTGTTGAACACAGACCGCTGCCATTTCCACATCTGTCGGACTAGGAAAAACCCAGAGAGTGATGGTGCATCCAATCCCCAAGTAAACTGCCTGAGAGGAGCGAGGGAAGGGCCTCTTCATCCTCCTCCCCCCCTCCCCTCCCCCCTCACTCCTCCTCCTCCGCGCCTGGCTCAAGTCACCCCTCCACAGTCCACCTCCCGTCATGAAAACCAATCCTCCTACCATCCCGTGCCCGTGTCTTCGTCACCCGTTGCGTCATCACATAGCCTGGATCCACTCTGCATCTGGTTCTCGCTGTGGGTCCGCTCGATGGAGGACGTGTTCGTCACCAGGAGCGTCAAAGGAGAACCCAATTCTGCACGGGCCATGTCTCCAGCAACGCCGCCACGTGGCTTATAAAAACGAACGAAGTTCTCAGTGTAATCATCCAGCGTGCACGTCGGCACCTCACCGATCTCGTGCAGTTCGTTGGCATTCCGAAGGCTAGAGAAAGTTTTGTAAGGGTAGTTGCGATGCCGAACCTCAAGCAGCTGGTAAGCACTGGCCGACAGGCGAGCACACAATGCGAAGACCTGCAACTGTGTCTCCTCTGTAGTTTTCGACAGCAGATCCCAGTGACCATCCTCGAACGTAAACTTACCAATCGTCCCAAGGAACTCTGAAACATCATGTCGATCAGCCGCCTCACAAATTGGGTATGACCTCGAGCCTGTGCGGAGAAGCTCGCGTTGTTGCTTGACTTCCCAATCAACTCCAGCACGCTGCAACTCTCTCAACATCATGATGCTGCACGGTTCGTGGGACACTGCATATACAAATACATCGTCGTGAAAAGATCCACTTGCCAACCATTGAAGCGCACGGGAAATCTTCGCTTCCTTGTCTTCTCGCCACACAGAAACGTCAGCACCCTTCAGCTCGTCCTCTCCTGACTTGCCGCTGACTGGCAGGCCGACGGCCGCGTCGCCATCCGCGCCGTCGCCAACCTGAAGGGGGACCGTGCCGTAGAACACTCTGATGCACGCATCGGGCAACAGATTGCGAACGAAAGACGGGAGGCACAGCCCGCCGACGCTGAGATGCGCACCCGTCCAGTTCTGCCTGTCCATCACAGTGGCCATATGCTTGCACAGTGCTTTGAGCCCACATGTTCTCATCAAATACAACGTCTGTGCCCTGGACGCGCAGCAACCATGACAGCGATGTTCAACCCTATCTGCTCTGCGCAAACTCCCGTTCCAAAGCCTCGTGATAAGATGTCGCCTGAACTTATCAGCAGAAGACCTCTCTGGCAAAAATGTGTCGAACACCCGCTTGCTATACTGAAAATCTGAATCAGAAAGCTGCCCATGCTGTATGACAACGAGTCGCTCTTCCAGCAAATCTCGCATGGCATTCAAAAGTTTGGGGATGTTCCCTCTCATTGATAACTGCATCCGAACGATTAGGGTATCCACTGGTCTCTGGATCTCACTGCCGAGAGTCGTGACTTTCATCTTCTTGTGTGCGTCACAAATAATCTGCAATGCGGCACGGTCTCGGTTGCGGTCCCTGACGGAGTTCTCATAGCGTAGGTTCGCGCCGTGCTCGTCTGCGATGACAACGTCAACATTCCGAATGAAATTGCGGTCGAGAGACGCATCCTGGTCAGTCGACAAGCGCTTCAAGCCAGCATCGATCGATTCCGCCTTGGTGCCGTCGGACACCTGGAGAAGAGTCGGCTCATGCACAATAAATGTCAACCACTGTCTGGTATCGCCAACCTTCTTGCACAAAACTAAAGCCCGAGCAGCGGCAGCAACGAGGACCTCATACTTCGCGCCCGTGCTCTCGATCGAGACGGCACCAGGCTGAGCATCAGACTCATTTTCAACTCGAACCCACTGGCGCGTGCCGTCGTAGCTCCTGAATCTGAACTCGATGGCTGCCGTCATCGTTGCAGCCTGGCCCTCATCATTCTCGAAACACCGCTGGGATGAGATGTCCATAACTGATTTCGCAAACCTCGAGAATGAACATTTCAAACTCTGGTACAAACAATGCGCAATGGCGCCGCACAACTCATTGAAATGAGATCTAGAAACGCCAGTTGCTTGTCTGAGCTTCTCCGCAGTCGCCACCGTCGACGAGGAACGATCCGAGCCACTGGCGCCCAAGAGGTAAGCAACTAGCTTCGGCACGCCTTCCGAACATTGCTCTGGACGCAACACCTGACCTCTAGAAACCAACTCTCGCGTCGTCCGATCAATGATGCGCCTGCCCCGCTTGCGCACTGGCGCTGGCTGGTAGGCGGCCGCAGTGCAGATCTCCAGCAATTGAACTTGCGGGGCAGGCTCCGCCAGAGCAAGAGGATCTCCAGCAATCTCTGGAAGGCCGTCGTTATCTGCAACCTCGGGCCCGAGGAAGTCTTCGTCGGAGGAGAGCCTGTCAATATCTGCAACCTCGGGCCCAATGAAATCTACGTTGGGAACGTGAGGGGCCTCGATCTCGGCCCCGAGGAAATCTTCGTCTGACGAAGATGGCGGCATTCACAGCCGAAACGTGTTTGAGCCAAAACGGTTGCGGAACGAATGACACGTGGCGCGGCGTTTCAGACAGTGGGGATCTCACGGTCTCACGGCCCTTGTTGGGACTGTCTGAAAGCCGTCGGGGGATGAGCTCGGGTCGGATGCCGAAATCACCTATCCGAGACACACTTCGACGTCAGGAATGGTCTAATGCCTCGGGCCCTACCTTTTGTGAGCGGCTTAGTGGATAAGGCCCCCAAGGTCTCGCAACCGAATGCGTTGGCCTACGTTCTTGCCGTTAGTGGGATATGATCCCCCTGCGCCTCTTTATACATTGCGGCGCGCGCGCCTACGTGTAGATACGACCGCTTGTTCTAAAAACCTCATCTCGGCACACCCCAGACAACGTGCGAGGACGAGGAGAAAGAGGCGGAGCGTTGGCATAGAAGATGACGAAGGGATTGGGGTGGAACATATGAGGCTCTTTCATTATTGGGAAGGCGGGCTACACGCGGGGCGAGGGGGGAATTCATAAGGGGGCCTGCGTTGAGGACCTCGCGTGGGCTGGAAAGGCCTACAGTAAGAGGAAGGACAGGGAAGACCTGGATTGAGGAGGGGCGAATTCGATTTTCGATTGAGAGAAACGCACAGGATGAGACGATCAAAACCTCAACTCAGAAATCTCAAGCCCTCCGCAATTCCAACGAGGGGGTGTCATTTGGGATCTCGTTTTGGCCCATCAGAACCCCATCAACCCCAGAACCCCTTGGTAGGCCCGGATGGAACTTCCAATCCTCCCCCCCTTCCTCCGCAAGGAATGGCGGATAAATGGTGGATCACCACCGCGCAAAAGAAAGGCGCCGGTCCTGAGCGGACGGGGCCGCGAATTCCAGCTAACACGCATGGCCCTCCCCCCCCCGTTGGCCCACCCGCCCCGGCGGGGCCCTTGTATCCAGGGTTGGGCAGTGGCCTGCGTCACTCCAGGCGCCGGCGCCGGCCGCGGGCACGGACGCCGACCGCCTCCAGGGCGCCGCCGCCGTAGGCGCCGTTTCCGCCACGGGCGCTGCCCCACCCGCAGCCGGCGGCGGCGCCGCAGGCGCCGCTGCCCCGGCCGGCGCGGCCACCGCGCCCCCTGCAGCGGCTAGCGGGGGCCCACCCGCAGCGGGGTCCGCCCCCGGGGCGCCGCCCCTGCCGCCCTGGCCGCCCCTGCCGCCCTGCGCGACGCCACCGGCGCCCGAGCCGCGGCCGGCCTTGCCCTTGCCCTTCCAGCCCCTGCCCTTGCCCTGCGCCTTGCCATGCGCCGTGCCTCGGCCTTCCCCTTGGCCTGCCAGGCCCGCCGGCGCCCATGCTCCGCCCGCCCCAGGCACGGGAGCCGAGCGCGGGCAGGGCGCCCCCCACCACAGCCAGCGGGGCCACACCGCTGACTGGCAGACTGGACGCCCTGCGCAGAGGGTGGCCCAAAGCCACCACGGCCTGCTGCACCCCCAAGGAGGCCGCCCCGAAGTGCAGCCTCCCCCGAAATACGCCAGGGATCCTGACCCTATTCTGAGCAGCGTCGCCCCACTTGCTCTGCGGGAACGTCGCCTTGACCGTTCCACGCTGCCGGAATTCCTATAACACTGAACGAACCCACGTCAGCTCGGGGCGCCTTCTGGCGGGCGCCGCGGCGTCGGGGGCTGGCAGGGGCCAGGGCACCAACAAGTGAGCGGCCAGGTCCTGCCCGATCGCGTCCGGCACCGCGTCACACAACTCGCGGCACTGCGCCGCCCCCCCGCGCGCCAGCCAGGCCGCTTCCACAGCAGGGAAGCCTTCGAGCACCAGGCTCGCGGACCGCGAATGCTCCTCGACCTGGCCGACCACCCGCGCAAGACGCTCATGCGCCACCGTTTGGAGCCCCTCAAGGCTCTGCAGGCAGCGGTCGGTCTCGGCCCTGCGCGCAGCGGCCATCTTCTCCACGGCCACGCCCGGCGCCAAGCCGTCGGGGGGGCCGAACAAGGATCCCGCCGAGGGCTCTCCTTCCCACCCGGCTCAAGAAGGCCCCCGCCGCCCCCACCACAACTCCCACGCCAACCCCACCCACCCACCCACCCACCCACCCACCCACCCCACCCCCGCGGGGACCCCGAGACCCGGGGCGTCGAACGACCTTCGGACGCTATCCTGCGCGCCGGGAGGGACCAGCCGCGAGCAGCTGTCGGGATCGGCGAGCGCCAAGCAACACGCGCACAATAGAAGGGATCCAGAAAGAAAAGAAGGGAGGAAGGACAGGAGGGGGGGAGAGGACGGGAGGAGGGGGACGGGGGAGGGGAAGGCGGGGGGCAAGGGAAGGCAGGGGGGAGGCGGAGCCCTTCCTTCTCTGTTGGCTGCGAACGACGGCCCGAGGGTTGCGGCCCATCACAACAACCAACAAAAAAATGGCCCCGGCAAGAAAGAAGAACGAGCGAGCGCAGGGACCGCAGGCAGCAGGCGGCACTCCGACAATTGACTGGCCCCCCTGCAGCGGGGCCCGGGGCGGCCACGCCGAGCGCGGGGCCCGCGCGCGACTGGCGCAGAGATGGGCAGCGCGAGCCCTACCCGAGCCGCCCCCGATGCAAGGCACGGGGCCTGCATCGGCTCGCGACGGTCGCCGCAGGGGCGCCGCCGGCAGCTGCGGGCTAAAACCAAGATAATCGATAATCGACGCAAAGACCAGAGGCAGGGCACCACCCACAACCCTGGACCCGAGCCCCCCAAAACGAAGCAAGCCAATGCACGTTCCTACCGGGCTGGGCCAGCCGGGCGTCTCCGGACAACTCCACCATCTCGGCGACACGCAAGAGTGACCCCAGGCAAGAGTGCGTTTTGGCGCGCGGCCCCAGGGGGGCCCGCGGGGGCCTGGAGCAACCGCGCAAGCCGAAGCCGTCGGATTGCATCAACGATCGGCGGGGCGCGCTTCGATAGATCCCTAGCGCCAGCAGGCAATTGCGGACCTCCGCCAATTCGTTCCGGGCGCCCCAAAACACCCGCCCGAGGGCTCTGCGAAACCAGACGCAATTGGGCGCCACCGCAAGATGCTCTGGCACTGCCGGGCCGCATCGCGATGACGTCTGACCGGGCCCGGCGCCAAGGCCGAAACCGGGCCGAAACTTGGCCCCCCCGCGGCCGCAAATAACTTTCAACGGTAAGGAATTTAAAGCGCGGCATGCGAAAAGTTATTCAAAGTTAGTCAAAGTTACTCAAAAATGGCCAAAAATATGCCAGGACGACTCGGGGCCGGCCCAGAGCGGAGAGCACGTCGCCCGCTCGACTGGGCCCCCCCTCGCCAAACGAAGCACGCGGCAGAATGCACCGTGCATGCGTTGCGATCGATTGCGAGGGGCGCACCCTGAATCAAGCGCGCTCTGATGCGATCGCAGACTGGCGCAGCGTGCGCCGACGCGAGGCCGAGCGCACTCCTCAAGAAAATCTGGCCGACCCCATTAGGGCCACCACTAAAAGCCGTTCTGGCCAAAGGTCACTATTACGCGTAGCCGACCATCGCCACGCCGCCCTAGCCTTGGCGCCCGCCCCCCGGGCCCCACCAGCTCCACGAGCTGCGCCTGCCTTCCTGTGGGGGCCCGCCTTCGCCCCAGCCCCCGCCCTTCGGTTTGGCCCGAGGCTGCGCCTTCGGCTTGGCGGCGCCCACACCCACCGGGGGCCGCCGCCGCTGCCGCCGCTCTGGCCTCGGCCTTCGCCGCCGCATTCCCCCGGTACAACTTCTCGCGGCAACCCTGCGGCCGGCTCAGCAGCCTCGGCGGAGGGGGCGGGAAAACGAGCCCACACATACGACGCGCCCGATTCAAGATGTCGCTGCCCCTGCATTTGGCATCGTGCGCGGTGCGGCATTGATCTTTGACGAACGCGAGGCGCTTCCGACACTTCGCCATGCCGGCCGGGATCGCGAAACCAGCAACAACGCGCCGTGCGATTTGGCCGCGCAAGTCTCTGGTCAGCACCTTCAAACCATACCTTTCACAATAATCCACATCCTGCCAATGTAACTCCGTTGCAGAGGAGGCCGCCAACCACCTGGCAGATTGAACAGACGCACATCCTCGAGCGCCCAAATCCGCCGCCCGGCCCGCCAGCTCGCTGTCGCGAGCCACCGCGCGCCCGCACACGTGCCCCCGCGCAATCGCGCGCTTGGCGGCCACCTTCTCCGCGTGAGCCACCACAAACTCTGCGAGTTCCTCATTTGATTCAGGCCCCCACAGGCCTCGCGCCACATTCGCCGCACATCCCGAATCGTGGCGAATGCGAACGGGCGCGAGTCCGCCGTCGGGGGCTTCCTCCAGCAGCCAAAGCATCAGCTCGCAGATAGCTGATTGCTCCGCGGCGCTGTTGGTTTGGCACCTGGCGCCTAACCACACGCGGTCCCACGCCCGACTCACCACAGGAGCGTGGAGCACGTAGTCCGGGACCATCCCGCGGAGACCCGGGCCCGCAACCCGACGCGGCACGACCCCCCTGCCCGCCGCCCCATCCTGTCCAGATCCACACGCAGACGCCCACCACGAAGACGGCCCCGGGGGGGGGGCATAACAACAGGAAGCCAGCTACCAGCCTGCGTCTGCAACACCTCCCAGAGCTCAAGCCTAGCTGGGCAGGTTCGCTCGTGGCGACGAATGTCGCGCCCCAAATGCCCCTTGCAATCGGGGCCCAGGTGGGGAATGCTCGTGACAGGGTGGGGATCGCGGACCGAATGCGCCTCGTCGCAATGGCACTGCCACTGATTCCCCTTGGAAAACACACGACGGCACACAGGGCGGCAACATCCGCCGCCACCCGCCGGGAGAGGAAGGGGAGGGGCCGGAGAGGAGGGGGGGGGGGGAGGAGATGGAAAGCCAGGAGCGGCCATGGCGGGCGGCACCGGGGGCGCCAAACCGGGAGTCCAGTGATCCACGCTGCGCCGGCATTCGGCAGCGGCCACGGCCCGAGGAAACTCCCGGTCGATCGCGCGCGCCCAGCCCTTCCGATTCAAGGCCCAGCGGAACCAGCCCATCTCGCTGACGTCGAGGCGGCGCAGGCCACGCCAAAGGAATGCGGACTGAGCGCGGGGGCCACCATGACCCGCGGCGCCTCGCCTGGAACCCACCCATCCGAAGAGCACCTGTTAGGGAGTGCGCCACTGGCATGCGAGCGACACGACCCAGCCATTGCAACGAGAGGCGGGTGATCACATCTCCCACTGAGCGCCACTGGGATGCCCTGTACAAGGCCGCGTCCGAGATGCGATGCCCCCGCATTACTACGATGCCCATGCCAAACGACCGGCGGACTGCGCAGTTGACAACCCTCTGAAGTCGAGAAGCGCGCGAACGAAAACCGAAGGCAACGGCGGCCACCGCCCAAGTCTGCATCGCATGAAGCCGAGTCGCAATGGGCACTCCGCCACCGCGGCCACGGCCGCGCGGCGCGCCCGCCGCCCACGCCTCGGCGATTGCGTTGCCAAGTTGGAGACATTTCGTGGCATCCGCCACCCAGCGGCCAGTTTCGTGGCGCATCCCTCCAAGGCGTCTCAAAGATTCAACCTCGCATTGCCGTCAGACGTCATAGGGCGCGGGCGAATTGCCGCTAATCAACGACGTCTCCTTCTCTCCGGGATTGCTCTTTTCCTCCCAGTCCGCCATTGCATTCTCAAGGAGCGGCTCAGCGGCTCGCATGTCCTCCAAGAATCCGCCAATCGCCGCATCGTCGGCAAAGCCAACATCTCCGATCACAGCGCGCTTTTGCCGGGAGGCCCAGCCGCCGCCCCCTGGACCCCGAGAACGGGCGCGGGCGTTCTTGCCCAATCGACCGTCAACCTGGCAGGTCCACGGCAATCCTGGCGCAGCCCCCGCACCTTCAGCCGCCCGCCCCCCGCGGCCCCGGTAGCCCTCGAGAACAGCACCGTGGAAGATGCTGAAAAGAAAAGGGCTCGAGGGACAGCCCCCCCCCCGGGGCCCCTCAAGGGGAACCACGTCGTGGAGAGACCCCCCAGGACTCGCACGCGGTATCCCGCGCGTTCGCGCAAGGCCACGCAGACGCGGAAGAATCCTGGTGGGCGCCCGCGCCGCCCCATCAACCTCAAGAGCGCGGGGCCACACACCTGGGGGCACGCTCTCTCGATATCAAGGAACGCAAGAGCGACGATTACTCCCGCGGGCACCGCGGCTGCTTCCTCAATCAACCGACGAGTCACTTGGAGAGCACCGCCGGCGCCCCGACCCCGCCGAAACCCCGATTGATCGCCCCCAGGAACCCCCCCGACCATCGAGAAAGTCGGGAAGCGACAACACGGGACAATTACTTGGACCCAACTGACAGGAGAGCAATGCCTCGCCACGTGTCTCTGTCCTTACGGTTTCCCTTGTCCTTCCAGTGGTACGACGAGGCCCACCTGCCACTCGTCGTGCCAGGAGGCCCCCCCAATGGGCCCGCCCGCGAGGCGCGCGTCCACATAAGCCGGACTACCCCGAAGACAGTGGACTGCAAGGCCTCGCCCCCGTACTGCGGGGCCTCCGCCGCGAACACATCTTCCCCAGGCTGGCGGCCATTTTGCATCTCACGGACGCACGCCTCCAAGTCAGCGCCCGCGCGAAAGAGTCCGGCCATGGCGACGAGACAGGGACCTCCGGGACACTCCCCCACACGCGCTCCGACACGATACTAACGCCCCTGGAGATGGCAGCGAAGCGCGCCCTCAACAGTTCCCGTTCATGTTCCGCCCTCTCGAAGGACCATCGGGCAGGGTCTCCTCTGTCTCCTCGCCGGAGGCGCATATCACGGAAAAGTAGAAACAGTTCACCCTGGTCGCCACAGACAGAGGCCGCGGTGGCGCGCTCCCCCATATTTTCCAGTAGTGGCGCTCACATTGTCGAAGTTGCCTCCTGCGGTCCCGCAATGCCGCGCGCTTCGCCGTCACCGCCGCCGCCTCGGCCTCCTCCGAAGCCGCCCTCCGCGCCGTTACGGCCGCAGCCACCGCCTCATCGAGCGCACGTTTCTCTGCTTCATGCCCCTGCAGCCAGGGTACCTGATGACGCCGCTCACGGGGCCCTAGCACCTCTAGGCTGGCATCATTAACTACTCGGCACAGCTTCCCAATCAGCATGACTGTCAAGGTTGCGAAGCATGTCGGCGACTTTAGCGGCGAACTGCCCCTTCCTGACCTTGGCCCCGTCAGGAGGGCCCACCAAGCCTGCATAGTTGGGGATGGGCGGTCGATTGCGGGTTGGCCAGCGGCCCCCTGGCCAGCCCCCCTCCAATCTTACCCCAACTTCCACTGGGTCGCGGTCACTGCACGGGGCACACGCCTCGATTCCATGCTCCCGTACTTGCCGATCTTCGATTACTCTTTGGAGCCGGCGGCGCCGCCTCTGCGACCGCTGGGGGGGGCGCAGCGGCCCCCCGAGGACCGAAATGTAGTGCGCGACAATCCGTGAAGTGACACCGATCACGTGGCCTCACCAAGATGCGATCCAATTGGTGAACAGATCGGAAGAGGGGGCGCCACCACGTAGCTGGCTCCCGCTGTTCGTACGCCGCGCTTCAAAGGAAGGCACAGACGCGCAGAAAGCGAGAAGACCCCTGCCGGTCGCGCTCCGGCGGACCGGGCCGCGATGCCCAAGCACTTGAGACGAACTCTCCTCCTCCCCCCATTCCAGGGCGCCCGACTTCCGCGTTGAAGTCGCCGCCAACGACACCAATATTGTTGTGGTCACGTACCCGGCTCTCGACACTCCGGACTCCCTCATTGAAGGCGCCCCGGGCGTCTTGATTGGTAATGCAAGAGACAGGGGTGTAGTATGAAATGAAAGATATGCCCTTGGTTCTCCCTACTCTAGGTAGCATCACTCCTATATCTCGAATCGCCTTCCGACCCCACCGCCCCCGGACAACAACTCTTGAGCCCCCCACTCGCCAGAGCTTTGCGAGGTGGTGGTTCAAGACCACACAAACTTTACCACGGACGATGAACGTCCACAACTCTGCTCCGACGCCGTACTCTCGGACGCCGTCCTGGTAGGAGTTCACATCAGTAAACATCCCGAATTCCCAGCGGCGGGCTTGCATCAAGGACAAAAAGCATTCAATCTTATGTTGGGAACATTCATGACCGCGACTAGAACCTAGTTTCCGGGTAGTCCACGTTCCTCCCCAGAGGGACATCTCACCGGAGCCTCGTTTTTTCCTGGTCCGATGCAATATCGAGAAAGGGTAGAAGGCACGGCAACGTTTCGCACGAGACTTCCTCACCTTTGTCATAGCCTTCCATCTCCTAATACGCGTCGATATTCGTGAATACCTGGTCTGCCGACCTGCATTCTGAGGGCCCGATTGAGGCGCAGGAACTGCACGCGGATCAGATGGCGCTCTAAGCGACTCGCCTGGGCCACGGGCGCCGCCACCTGCCCTGACGGGATCGAGGCAGGGGAAAGGCCCGGAGGCCCAACCGCCCCCGCCGTCGAATGATCCCGGAGGGGTTTTGCACTCCCGCCCCCAGGCTCCGACGACGACAAGGAAGAAGCTCAGAGAGACCCCATGGTCGGAGCGCCATCTGGACGACTGGGTTCCGGTGCTTCCCCCCCCAGGGCACAAGAGCGGGCACCCCGAACGGGGTTGGGGTTAGCCGCGTCCATTACCCTGCAGAAGAGAAAAATACGGGAGATACCACACCTACATCCTAAGGTCCTGATCCTCCCTCCCGAGACCCTGAACGCGTTGTCCGGCGAGATGCCGGGAGGAGGCATGTGCATCCACCACCACCACCATCATCATCATCATCATCATCATCATCATCATCATCATCATCATCATCATCATCATCATCATCATCATCATCGTCGTCGTCGTCGTCATCATCATCATCATCATCATCATCATCATCACATCCACAACCACCATCAACCACCACCACCACCATCACCATCATCATCATCAGCGTCAACACCATCGTCATCGTCGTCATAAGCAGAAGCATCATCATCATCATCATCATCATCATCATCATCATCATCATCATCATCATCATCCCCATCATAACAAACATCATCACCAGCATCATAGCCATCAGTACCATAAACCGCACCATCACGATCCTCATAATCATAATCATCGTAATCCGAATCAGAATCATCATCATCACAATCACCATCATCATCATTAACATCATCATTAACATCGTCATCACCATCATAACAAACATCATCACCAGCATCATAGCCATCATCATCACCAGCATCATAGCCATCAGTACCATAAACCGCACCCTCGCGATCCTCATAATCATAATCATGGCAATCCGAATCAGAATCATCATCATCACAATCACCACCATCATCATCATCAGTAACATCATCATTAATATCATCATCATCATCATCATCATCATCATCATCATCATCATCATCATCATCATCATCATCATCATCATCATCATCATCATCATCATCATCATCACTATCATCATTATCGTCACCGTCGTCGTCAGCAGCAGCAGCACAACCACCACCATCACAATCACCATCACAATCACCGTAATCATCACCATCACCACCACCACCATCATCATTGTCAGCAGCAGAATCATCACCATCACCATCACCGTCACCGTCACCATTACCATGAAAATCATCTTTACCATCACTAGCAGCAGCAGCAGCAGCAGCAGCAGCAGCAGCAACATCAGCAGCATCATCATCACAACGGGAGGGTGCTGGCCATGCTGGGCCTCAGGGGACCCCCGCCAGCCCCCGGGACCGCCCAAAAAAAGACTCGGGATGAAAAACCATGAAAAACGGCCCTGGGGTTAAAGGTCGGGATTTCTGGGTTTGATCATAAGAGCATCGCATGCCGCCGCAAGCACACCGCCGCGCTCGGGCACGTGGCTCGGGCGGGTCGCGTCGGACAGCCCGGGGGAAGCCCTCCACGACTTGTGCGCCGCGCACCTCTGGTCCTCCACGGCCCTCCAGGGTCGTCGCCGCCGCCGCCGTCGCCGTCGTCGTCGTCGTGGAAGAATCGCGCAACGCACAACCTGTCACTCTTGCTCGGCCTCCAGGGGGGGGGGGCCCTCACCGGGCCCCGGGGCCGTCCAAGAGAGCCGCTCGGAACGCAGAGCCGGGCCCCAGGAGCGGGTCTTCGAGGCCTCCGCGGGCCGCCAGAGAAGCTCGACGCCGGAGGTCGGCGAAATCGACGGCCCGCGGCTGGCCTTCCTGGCGCCCACCTCGGCGCCCCCCTCGGATCCCCGAGGGGCGACCAGCTGCACGCGGCAGGCTCCGCGGCCCCGCTCCCAATCGGCGAGCTGCCCCCCCCGGGGAGCAGGGCCGCGGGCCCCGGGAGCCTCCGCGGGAGGGCCGAGCACTGCACCTGCGCAGACGTTCGGAGCTCCGCGCGGATGCCTTGGATCTGCGCTGGGGGGCCCCCTCGCGGCGCCGCCGGCTCTGCGCGCCAGGGAGGGGGTGCCCAGCACGGATCGGGGAAGGTCCGCGCGGAGCTCCGAGGAGTTTCTGCTTTGCGCAGCCTGCCCGTTCCTCGAAATCCAGAGCGTGCCCGCCCCGGGATGCAGGCAGCGGTGCGTCCCAGACGCGTTTCAGGCGCGCCCTGTGCGTGGTGCGCTCGAGGCTTGCTGTCTCCCTCGTCCTGCAGGGCCTTCTGGGGCTCTGCGGAGGCAGCGGGCTGCTGCTGCTGCGGCGGAGGCCCGAGGGGGGCCGGGCACACCCGAGCGCCGCGATCCGCAAACCTGCGCTGCTGCTCTCGAGGGCGGGCACAGCCCTGTCGATGACGGGCGGGGCCCCCTCCTTGAAGCTGGTGCTCGTGAAGAGTGGCGACAGAGGAGGCACGGGAGGGACCTGAGAGAAGATGGGCCCTCCCCCATCCTTGAAGTTGGTGCTCGTGAAGGCTGAGCGAGAGAAGAGAAGGCATGGGAGGGACCGAAGAGGAAACGGGAAAGGTTCCCTCCTGCAGCCCTCTCGGATATCCTCGTTCTCAATACTGGTGCTCTCGGCCGGCCCGGCTGAGTCGGTGGCGGAGAGACACGGCGACGACGGTGTGTTCCAGAAGTCATCCGCCTCCTCCTCCCCCTCCTCCTCCTCCTCGGCCTAGTCTATCTTCTCATCCCCCTCTTCATTCTCCCGCCTTCCCTCAATACCCTGTTCCTCCTTTGGCCCCCCTCCTCTCCCAGATGCACGACTCCGACTATGGCTGCAGCAACAACAACAATCATTTTGAGACTGGTTGTGCTCTCTGCTCGCGTGCCAGTCAACACGTATATTCCCAACCCTCGATACCCTTCCTCTTCGTCTTCGATCGTACTCCACTAGGGGTATATATGTCTTACCTGCAACTTGTATTTCGTGCAGCTCCTAAGGCAAGGGAAAAGAGGACGGATGGAAGGAAGGGACAAGGGGCAGGCGGGTTGCTGAAGCGTGAGTCCTGCATCAATCGAGAGGAAGTCTCGAGCGATATCGCCATTCCAAAATAAATCTTGAGGACATGCACAGCGAGAGCGTGATTCCTGAGTGTCGAGGGCGCGGCGTCTGAATGCATTGCGAGCAAGTCCCACGCGAGAGCACGATTCCTGTATGAATTGTGTGGAAGTCCCGCGCGAGAGCGCAATGTGAGAATACCCTGTAAGGATGAATCAGGCGGGGGCTCTTTGTTGTTGTAAACCGGGGGCCAGGGGGCAAGTTTGGTGACACTTCACTGTCCCATGGAAGAAACAAGATATGAGCCCCAAGAGAAGCAAGACAACTATAAAAAAACGCGTACCGGGCAAGGGCGGATCATCAACAAGTGATCTGTAGAAATGGAATTCAAATTACTACTCAGACTACGACTACTACTATCATTACCACTG
>CAUYUJ010007010.1:0-15000 GCA_963575745.1 Prorocentrum cordatum
CCAGGGCCTGGGAAATCCGCAAACCAGGCGGCCAGGACCCCCAGAAACTCCGGACCTCCCAAACTTTTAAATTTTTAAAAATTTTAAACATTTTAAAAATTCAAAAGTGTTTTAAATTTTCAAAAATTTTTAAAATTTTTAAAATTTCTAAACATCCCAGGGCCTGGGAAATCCGCAAACCAGGCGGCCAGGACCCCCCAAAAACTCCGGACCCCCCAAACTTTTAAATTTTTTAAAAAAATTTAAACATTTTAAAAATTCAAAAGTGTTTTAAATTTTTAAAATTTTTAAAATTTTTAGAATTTCTAAACATCCCAAGGTCTGGAGACCCCGAAAACCAGGCTGAAGGAAGAAAAGGAGGGGGAGGCGAAGGGGGGGAGGAGGAGGAAGGAGGAGGAGGAGCTCCCTCCCTCCCTCCTCTCTGCCTTCTTAAAGGGGCCCCAGGACACACAAAGAAATACACACAACTAAAAAGACCCCCAACATTTCCTCATACTTTCTGGGTCTCTGTCTTCCCCCCCCCCGCTTCCCATACTTTCCCCATATTCTCCTGGGAATCGACGATCAGTTGTGTCTGTGTGCTTCTTTCCCTCCTGACTTCTGCTCCCTCCCTCCCTCCCTCCCTCCCTCCCCAGACCCCCGACGTCATGATTTTTTCATGACGCGGCCCCCAGAGGTCCAGACCCATTCCCCAGGACCGGCTTTTCATCCTGAGTCGTTTTGTTGACGGTCCTGAGGGCCGGTAAGGGCCCCCGGAGGCCGAAAATAGCGAAAAACCTCTCGTCGTGATTTTTTCATGACTCGAGGGGGTCTGGGTCCCCCTCCCCCCTTTTTCCTGCTCCTCCCGACCGTCGTCCGCGGCCGGCCCCCCCCTCCGCCTCTACCCCCCCCCCCCCCGAGCGGGCGGCGCGCCAGTGGCGCACGCCGCGGGCCCCGCAGCCGAGAGGGCGGCCTCCGAGGCCGGAGGGCCCCGCGTCGCGAGGGTCGCGGGCCCTCGCGGCCCCTCGCGGCCCTCCCCCGCCACCAGCTTCCCGTCGGGCCTGTCCCCCCCCTACAGTCGAGGCGTTGACCTAAGGAGCCTCAAATAAGGAGCGGGGCCCCTTTTCTCCCATACGTTGAACTTAGATCTCCCATGGGAAAACCTCGGGAAAGCTGAAAGCAAGCTGCAGAACAATCAAGGAACGCCGGGCCCCTCTCCAACGCAAAGGGTTCCTTCTTCAGGGCCCGGACTGTACATGGGGACTCTCGAGGAGAAACTAAATATACCCCAAACGGACCCCCCAGAGATGCCCCAAACATACCAAAACACAGTCCCCAGGTTCTGTTTCAACCATGTTTGAACATGTTTGACTGTGTTATGTTTGCTTGTTTGTTGTGAGTATGGTTGAATATATGTGAGTAGTTTGCGAATTGTTTGACGATTGTTCCACTATCTTTTTTACTATCTTTGTATATCTCCTCGAGTAGAGGCACAGTCCCGACCTAACACCAGCTCTCCGCGGCCCCCTTCGGCGAGCAGAGGCCTGCACCGCCCGCGCGCACGAGCCCCGCTCCTCGCCGCGCGCCCGCCGCGCTTGCCGCACGGCCTGCCGGCCCTCGCCGCCGCCCTGCTGAGGTGAAGCCAGGCTCAAGTCGGGCGTGTCCCCCTGCAGGGGGATTCGCGACGACAAATAATCGGGGATGGACAAACCTCCCTTTAGCAAAACGTGGTTTGGCGAAAACGACCCGAGGCCCAAACCTGGCGGGCGCGAGCCTGGAAAATAACGGCCACGGCGCCCTCTCGAGAACCGCAAACGGACAATTCGCTAATCGACGTGTCACTGTTGGGGGTTCTGTCCACCCCCGAAATAAACAATACTCAACAGATACTAAAAAAATGTCTATACATGCTCACAAAAGAGTCCCTGTATTTTTGGTTATTGAAGCCACTTTGGAATATTCCCCCTGCAGAGGGACAGGCCAGACTGAAAGCCAGGCTCAGGAAAAACTCGGATCGGGCCAAGACGGTTATCGTGGCGGGCGCCGCGGCGTCCCTCGGGGCGTCCCCTGGGACGCTCCGAGAGCACCCGCGGCATGATGCATCCCGGTTCCCCCCTTGCCGTCGCTCGGACGCCCATTTCCCGTGCATGTTTCGGTTTCGTGCGTGTTGTTGTTGTTGCCCGATGGTCCAGGATGGTCCTCGATGGTCCTCGCCGAGCAACAAGTGCACACGTCCGAGCGATGCCAAGCCCCAGGCCTGCCCGCCTTGCCTTGGCCAAGGGTTCCCAACTTCGCGCTGCGCGCTGCGCGAAGCGCGAAGTGCGAACAGCTTCGCGCTCTCCCGCCGCCTCCCAGGAGAGAAGAGGAGGATGAGGATGAATCCGAACCGCGGAGGGCGCGAAACGCTTAGCGCTAGGAAAAAGGATGAGCCGAAGCAGAGGACGAGAAGAGGAGGACGAGAAGAAGAGGCTGAGCCGAAGAGGATGAGATGAGATGAGACGAGACGACTCCCAGGAGGACAGTCCCAGGAGAGAGGGCCCAGCCCGCAAAACTTGTTGGGTAGGTGCACCATCAGGGGGAGATCTTGCGAGGCCGAGCGTGGTGACAAAGCCACGCACGGCGCTCGCGACAGGTGCACCCGCTCCGAAACCTTAAACCTGGCGGCTAGTCTCGCGGGCTCGAACTCGCTCCATCAAGCGAGCCATTCGAGCTTCATACGAGATGGCACTGCCGACCGAGTACTCAACAACTGAAGTCGTCGCTCTGACATCCCTCGCACTAGCCACTGTGAGGCCGACACGTGGGGCAGGAATCGCTCGGTCGATCAACGCACGACTTCGGGGGTTCGGGGCGAGCCCTCTCCGAAAACGCGACAAAATCATTTTACCAGTGCAGGTGGAGGGGGCACAGGGCTTGCTCAACTTAATGGCCTTTTCCTGGCTCCGACCTCCACACTTCAGACACAACAAGGATCCCCGTCGAGCCTTAGTGCTCTCTTCTTCGGCACGGCACCGCACAGCACGCAACGGAGCAAGACGAGAGCCACTGACGGCGACGAGCTGATGTCCCGTCGAGTCAACCGTGAGAGGCTTCAAAAACGACGGGGTCCCAAGACAATCATTCAAAGGCAAGTTACGACACGATGGCGAAACTTTGAAACAGACTTCGCACTGCCAGCCGAGCTCCCCCAGACCCCAAGCGTGCCACCCCTCCCCCCGAGAGTTCCTTTGTCGGCACAGTGGCGTGGGTCTCCGCCACCGCTGCGGCCTCTCCTCGACAGAGCACGGGAGGATTGCAGCAGCCAGCGCCACAAAATCGGCAGCCCGACTCCTCGCGAGGTCAAGCTTGGCCAAAAACTCAAGCGACGGAGCAGGGTGTAAACTGGCGGCAAGTTTAGCGTGGTGATCGGCGAAACGGTTCGCTTCGGCCCAGTGGCGCTCCTCGCCCGACAGACTGTCAATCTGCCCCAGGGACCGACGAACCTTGACGTGCCGAACCGAGATGAATTGGTGGCCTTCCAGGCCACGACCGAACTTCAGAATGCCAGCGGCCTGGTTGGACGCGCGCAGCTGAGATTGAACAGGCTGCTGGAATCGCCGAATCGCAGGGATGCAGTCGCTGCCAGCCAGGGTCTCGCGGTCGGCGATCTGGCCAACCAAGCAAAGCGCAACACTTTCGGCGATGCTCGACGTTTGCGGGAGGTCGCCAGCAACAGGGCCTCGAATTACTGCCACGGGCACATTAGACTCAGGAGACAGCACTGCAAGTGCCCACGACGCGCGCTCAAGCTCCACTAAGCCTGGCCGTGTGCAGGAGCCGTCGGGGGCTACGTCCAATCGAGGGCCCTGAACGAGAGACGCCACACCCTCAAACTCAACCGCCAACCCCTCCCCCTCAGGGCCCCCGAGGACCACTTTATCCGAGCAGGAAGGGGGGGGGGGGATTCCCCCTCGTCATACAGGAGAGCTCCTTGCACAAAGATGGGATCGTCAGACCCGATACCTGCACTGATGAATAGGGGGGCTGATTTTAGCCTCAGTGCGGGCGGCGACGACGGCAGGCAGCATGCATTCATTCGAACAAAGCTTGATTGTCTGCCTCTGGCCGCACGCACAAAGGCCATCGCAAATGTAGCCAGCAGCCCGGGCGCGAGCCTTGGTCCAGACTCCGCGGCATGAACAGCTCCCAACAAGCAACTTCTGCAGACTAGAGAGCCGTCGAGACCGATCGCCGACCGGCGACCGAACGAAGTCAAGCGAGGCCCTGCAACCTGTCGGAGCTCCCAGCTGCATGGCCAAAGCCCTCTCGTGCTGGCGCTGAATGCCAGCAAAAATGAGAGTTGAAAGCATACTCGGAGGCGTTCTGCTAACGTCGATTGTCGCTCCTCGATGGTCCATCCAGCTTATCGCGGACAAGACTCGCCAGCCCGCACGCTGCGCAGCTAGCACAGCTCGAGACAAGGGGCCACGACTAGATTCCCAGTCGGTGACCTGAAAAAGGCTTGGCTTCACGCCATAGCCTCAACAAGCGAGCACGCACAGCGAGCGGGTGTCTGCAGACCTCCGATTGCCACAACATTCTGCACCACTGGATGGCAGGCGCAATAGCGGATGCAGCGGCGCCATCACCGAGCAAGACAGTCTTGCTCGAAAGGCTCACACCACCATGCACAGGAAGTTGGCCTCGAGCGACATCACGCCTGCACCTCGGCGACTCCGAGTTGCTGAGCCCGACGACCTCACTGCCGCAGGTGGCCTCGGGCAAGGCGCCAGCACGGATGACGCGGCCGATAGACTGCGCCTTGTGGCCAGTGATGGCCTTGCCGAAGGGCCTGATCTTCCGCATGCGCCTCAGCATGTGCACCTTGCGCTTGGCGCGCCTGGTGGGCACTCCCTGGTCGGCCCCCCATGCTGCCCTCGCTGACGTCGACGCCAACATAGACAGCGCTGCGCCTCGCAACGGAGGCAGGTCGGCCGAGCCTGGACGCGATGCCCTGCGCAAGGGAAAGGGTGGTGCCGACAATCACTAGCTTGTCGTTGATGATCGCGCCGAGCTCAGTGACCGCCTCCCTGAACTCCAGCATTGCGTTGACCATCATGAAGTAGTCGTGCTCGCCGTGGTAGCCGACACCCGAACCGAGTTGTCGTCAATGTAGCTCACAAACTGAATGAACGGCTGTCTGACAAGGAAGCTGTCATACTACCTCACAGATCATACCTTGACCGAAACATCACAAAACACATCTCCAGCAGGGAGGCCGCATTCGGCACAAAGGGCCTGCTCCGCATGATGAACAGCTAACCTCAGCACACGTGGCGCACGCCACATGTTGCACACCAACTTCAGGAAGGCCGTGGGCGCGTTGAAACTGATGTACTTGTCGCGCAGCTTGGTCAAAGGAATGCGCTCGTAGTACTTGTTGAAACTGGCAACTGCGAGTGCGCCACGTTGGGGCTGCTTGCTGTCGGCCTCGCCCTCAGCCGCCTGAAGCCACGCGCAGTCGACGGAGGACCGCCCACGAGCAGCACCCCAGCACGGCCTGTCAATCTGCCCCTGCAACTCTCGAAGCACTGGCCGTCGCATCCGCTGCCAAATCCTGTAGGGCCCAGCGTAGAGCACCGCCAACCGATTGCCAGAACCAGACGTCTTGGGTAGCATCGGCGCGATCAACCAGCACAGCTGCCTCGGCGGTAGCCCCAAAGACTCCATCGCCTTGAACACCAGGGCGACCACCTCGAGGGCCTGACCCTCCAAGAGAAGGAGGCGACGGGGATTAAAATGATCAGGCGCTGCCGTGGTGTCGTGCGAGAACGATCGCGCAACTGCACCTATCTCGCCAGGATTCACCTTCGGCAACGCCGTTCGGTCAGGAATCCATGCTGGCACTGGACGGGAAGTGGACCACAACCTCTTGTACGTCTCCACTTCGTGCCGAACAACATCGTGCACATGAGCCGACGCACCATGGGCCGTTGGGACAACCGTGGGCTGAGCAACGTCACGGTACTTCGTAGTGCGGTGGAGGAGGCGTGAGCCATTGGAAACGGCCATGGCGCACCACTCCTTCCACTTCTGGCGGTCCTCCTGGGTAGCTCCGTTGATCGCGAGCTTGACGTCGGGCTCAATGTCTCCTAGGAGCTCGCGGCATGCCTCCTCCTCAAAGCCAGCCTGCACCACGCCGCGCGCCTGCTGAACAGATCGATCGAGGCGCGCGGCAAGGCCCTGCCCATGGTAGTTGGCCGTCGCGAAGTTGAAGATCTCCTCAGCAGCCAACGACAGGTCCGGCACGGCCGGGTTGGCCACCGTCTTGCACTGCATGATGCTGAGGAGGGAAGACTTCAACCATTGCCAACCCTCGGCCTCAGCCTGCAGGTCGGACGCGTCTTTGACCGCATTGGTGACGTCGGCCCACCGAGGTTGCAAGTACCGAGCGAAACCAAAAAGAACTCTGCGATCCGGATGACCCACAGCGTTCGCGATAGCCCCTGCGGCTGCGACAGCGAAGTGGCCCCGCGCCGCCGAGAAAAGGCCCCATCCAACTCCAGGGGGAGACTCAGGATCGCCACGCGACTGGACAGCAGCTTCGGCAACGCACCGAGCGCTGGCGTAGGTGGGCGGCTGCACTTGCGGCCCGATGATGATCTGGGTGCCCATCTTTGGCGCCACCGTGTAGACCAGCCGCTTGACGTGCTCAGCATCACCTTTGAGGAGAATATGAACAGGCCGATGGCCTCGCTTAGCCCACTTGACAGCAATGCCGACACTGGCACGCATCCTCATGGCCGCTGAGTTGAGGAGGAAAAATCGATGACAGACTGACCTGCACCTCCTCGAAACGTGACAGAAGACGAGCTCACAATCGAACAACCAACGTGAGCGGGGAACTGGCTCGCCTCCAACTCGCCCGGGCACATGTTCCAATCACCGCCAATGACGACTGGGCCGCCCAGTGCCTCAGCAGCGAGGCCCAACTCTTGCAAAAGCCTGCCGTTGCGGCCAGCGGCGCCCTCACCAGTGTGCAGGTACACGTTGAAAGCATGCAGGCCGACAGGCAGCTCGGGTGTATCTATGAGAACATTCTGAACTCGGTTCGGGACGACCTCATGCACACCGATGGCAGGAGGACGAAGTCCGAGACGATCGCGCACGGCACCAGCAACACCTGCCGACGGCACAGAACCAGAAGTCGGCAGGCTCGGCAACGCCATAAGCCTCCAACCCCGCACACCGCACCATGAAGCCACAGCCTCGACGTGCTCGCTGATGTGCACGAACTCCTGCAGCAGCACCACGCTCGCCATCGTGTTGGCGAGGCGCTTCTTGACGGACGCCTTGCCGCCGCTGGCGTTGTAGGTCTCGATGCTGAACTCAGCGCCGACCGTCGGCCTGGCCCCGCTCGGCGGCGCCCGCCCACGCCCAGGCAGCCCACAAACGTCAGGCCAGGCAGTCGAAGGACCACCCATGCCGCGCTCGCTCGACCGCCAGCTCGGACCACATAGTGTCGAAGGCGGACATGAAGTCATCGACGCTGCCTTCGCTCCGAGCATGATAGAGGGCCCGCTTCTGCACCTCCGTGGGGGCAGGCATAGCCTCATCAGCAGCATCAGCAGCAGGAGGAACAGTCCCAGCGCTGGCGGCACGGGCAGCAGCCTTTCTGGCGACCGCCGACTTGATCTTGACGCATGCCTCAGACTTGAAGAGCGCGACGAGGTCGGGCTGGTCGGCCACGTCCTCAACCAGGTCGATGTCGGCCGCAACGGTGGTGACGTTCTTGGCCGACTCGCTGAACGCCGCACCCAGCGCCGCCACCTCCAACTTCTTCGCTGCGGTGGTCTCCTTGCGCGTCGCGATGCCCTTGGCCAACTCCTCAAGCTGGCGCTCCTTCTCACCCGACTCCTTCTCCAACTTCTCCAGGCCGTTCCGCGCCCGCTGCAAATCCTGCTGCGTGCGCCGATGGAGGGCCTGGGGAGACAGTAGCGCACGCTTCTCCGTGCGCAGCGCCTCCAATTGCTTCTCGATCGGACCCCGAAGATCCTTGTTGCGCTCGTCGGCGGGTGGAAGCTTCGGAAGGCACCCCTCGAGCTCCGTGATCCGCTCGCCGAGCTTGGCACTCTGCGACTTCTTATCAGGGTAAGCGCCGTCTGCGGCCTCGCGCCACGGCGCTGTGCCGCCAGGCTTGGGCCACTCCTTGTCGGGCGGCGCCAAGCGCTTCTCGATGGCCTGCATCCACTCCGCAAGCTGCTTGGGGATGCCCTGCGTCGCCGGGCCTCCTTGCTTGAAGCCCGCCTTCTTGCCGCCGCCTCCGCCAGCATCGGCCTCCTTGTGCTTCTGGCGAGCACGCGAGAGGATGGCAGCAGGCGCGTCGCGGCCGCAGAGGCACTGGATGCGGCACGCCCAGTTCTCCGCGCGCCCGCATTGCCCGCAGCACCAGTGGGGCTTGCGCGGGCCTCGAAGCCGAGGTGGGGCGGACCACCTCGGCGCTCGCCATGGGGCTGACCAGGGGAAGGACTGCACACTGGCCGCGGACTAACGGTATCCACGCGTTCCCCTGTGGAACAAAGCATCTTGAGCCAATATGGCTACGGCTGAGCCGAAGAGGAGAAGGAGGAGGCTGAGAAGAGGCGAGCCGAGCCGCGGCAAGCGCGGTGCGCGAGGAACTTCGCGCCCTCGAGGACGCCTTCGCTGGCCCCTATTGCGCCCCGAGGCTGGAAAACTGCCATGACCCCCCCCCCATCTGGGCGGCCGTTCTGGGTCACCGCTCGGCCTCCTGGCGGCCGTTCGGGATGATCCGGGCACCCTCGGAACGCCCCCGGCGAGGCGCAGCTGCCAGAACGCGCCCCAGAGGGCGCCCTTGCTGGCCCCGAGGAGGCGACCCCCAGCTGAGCCGCGGGGGCCGAGGAGGAAGAGGAGGAGGAGGAGGAGGAGGTGGAGGAGGATGAGGAGGGGGGAGGGGAGGAGGAGGCGGAAGGAGGAGGAGGGAGGAGGGGGTCCCGGCACAGCTCGGGCACGCCCCCCGCGCAACAGCCGAACGGGGCGCGCGCCGCCCGCGACGCCCCGCGCCGCCGCGCGGCTCGCGAGGGAGCCGCACCCTCGGCGGGCCGGCCCCGCTGCGGAGCGCCGTCGGGGCGGGTGTCCTCCTCCTCCTCCTCCTCCTCCTCCCTCCTCCTTCCTCCTCCTCCTCCTCCTCCTGCCTCCTCCTCCTCCTCCTCATCGTCCTCGTCCTCGTCCTTCCTCCTCCTCCTCCTCCTCCTCCTCCTCCTCGTCCTCTCCTCGTCCTCGGCCGCCTGCGTCCTGCTCCCTCCCTCGTCTCCTCCTCCTCTCCTCCTCTCCTCCTCCTCTCCCTCCTCCTCATCATCCTCATCATCATCATCATCATCATCATCATCATCATCATCATCATCATCATCATCATCATCATCATCTCATCATCATCAAATCATATTCAATCATCATCTCATCATCATCATCATCAGCATCAGCTCAGCTCAGCATCATCATCATCATACATCATCAGCATCAGCATCATCATCACATCATCATCCATCATCATCATCATCATCATCATCAATCATCATCATCATCATCATCATAATCCTCATCATCATCATCATCATCCATATCATCATCATCATCATCATCATCATCTTCTTCTCCTCATCGTCCTCCTCCTGTCCACCCCCGCCCGTCCTCGTCCCCCCCTCTTGCTCCTACTCCTCTCCTCCTCCTCGTCTTCCTTCTCCTCATCCTCCTCCTCCTCCTCGTCTTCCTCCTCCTCCTCCTCCTCCTCCTCCTCCTCCTCCTCCTCCTCGTCCTCCTCCTCCTCCCCTGGGCGCCTGGGAGGCCAGGGGCTCCCAGGCGTGCGCGCCCAGCCGCGCACGCGTCCAGCAATCGGTCAGACAGCGGACGAAAGAGCGCCCACAGGCAGAAGCAGCGGCGCTCCGCGCGGACCTCGGGGGTCCGCGCGACAGCCCCCCTCGCGAAGGCGCGCGGAGCGCGCCGAAGGGGCGCCGCCGAAGGCGCCGCCAGGGGGGGGGCCAGCGCGGGGGCGCAGGCGGGGCCGCGCACGCAGACGCGCCGCCCCCCACGCCGCGGGGCCGCACGCCACGCCGCGCGAGCGCCACGCCGCGCGTGCGCCACGAGAGCGCCCCCGCGCGCGCGCCTTCGCCCCGCTCCTGCAGGGAGGGCGCCGCGGCGGCGCGCAGAGGTAAAACGACGGGAAGATCGGGACAGAATCGGATCGGGATAACTCGAAATCTCTGATGATCGGCAGGTTTGGAGGATGTATTGGGCGCCGCGGGCGCTCCAGAGCGTTCCGGAACGCTCTGAGAACGCTCCGGAACGCTCTGGAGCGATTTATCCCGATCCTAGCCTTGTTTTAGGAGGGGGGTGACTAAGGGGACGGGGGGAAGGCGTCGCAGAGGGGAGCTGAATTCCTGGAAGGCCCCCGACCTGCATCTGCAGACCAGGCCCGCGCCTCCTGAGAGACCCGGGTGCTCCCAAGACCCCCTCCCCCCTCCCCCTGCCCCCCTCTGCGCGTGGCCGATCCGTCCCGCTGCCGAGGGAGGGCGCCGCGGCGGCGCCCCCGCGCCGGCCACCCCCGCGAGAGGGCGCCCCCTGCGCATCGCTGAGGCGGCGGCGGCTCTGGAGGCGGCGGCGGCAGCCTTGGGGCGCCCCCGCCCCCCTGCCGCAGTCGCCCGGCGCCCCCCCGGAGCCCCAGGAGGGAGCGGAAGGCGCCAAGAAGCCTGGAGCCTCCATCGACGGATCCGTCCTCGACGCTCGCCCTCGAGGGCGGCGACGACCCTGACGACGACGGCCGCCCCCCAAGGCGCCCCGTCATCTTGCCGCGGGCGCCCGGTGCACCTCGGGGTGACGGGCGGTTCGACGCCCCCGTCGGCACCCACGTCGTCCCTGCTCTCGCCTCATGCCGCCTCCGTCGTTGCCGTCATCGCTTTTCCTCATCGTTTCCGCTGTCGTCGTCGTCGTCGTCGTCGTCGGTTCCGTGCTTGCCGTCGAGGTCGTCGTGGAAACCTCATCGCTTCCGTCGTCATGCCCGGCTCCGTCCCCGCCGTCGCTGTCGGTGTTCGTCGTCGCTTCCGTTGTCGTCATCGTCGGTTTCGACGTCGCCATCGTCTCTAGATTTGTCAAAGCACACACACACACTAAGATTAAGTCGGGCCTGTCCCCAAACAGGGGGATCTTGGACGACATAATTAAAAATTCCCCAGAAAATACCCCCGAAATGCTCGACATTATCAAACATTAGTCCACAGAATATGCTTTGACTAGTTTTGGATATCCCCCCTGTAGAGAGACATGTCCGACTTAACACTAAGAGCAATATGTAAACAATCCATGCCCATCAGGAGCGAGCACCACGGCAAGCGGGCGAGAAAGTGCCAGACCAATCCCAATACCTATATATATAATAGTAATAAAAAATAATAATAATAATATAATAATATAATAATAATAGTAATAATAATAATATTAATAATAATAAAAAATAATAATAACGATAATAATAATAATTATAATAATAATAATGATAATAATAATAATGATAATAATAATAATGATGATGATAATAATAATAATAATAAATATTAATAATGATAACACTAATATATATATATATATATAATAAAAAGGAGAGAGCGTGATCCACCGACGCTTTACTGTGGAAAATTGCCAACCTTTTCCTCCGGAGCCCGGGGGTCGCCCCCCCCCCTTCCGAAAATCTCCCCCCTGCTGGACCCCCCCCCGTCCCCCGGCAACCCCCCCCCCCGCCCTAACCCCTCCCCCCCATCCCCCCTCCTCCTCGAAAACCGGGGGGGGTCACTACCGGTTCGAACCCCTCCCCCCCCCCTCCGGATCCGGAAAACCAGGGGTGGTCACTACCGGGTTCGAACCCCAACCAAACCAACACCAACAAAAAAGAAAAACCACAAAAAAAAAAAAATAACAAGAAAACAGGAGGGGGATCACTACCAAGCCGGTTCGAACCCCAACACAATCAACCCCACCCCCCACTCACCGCCAGCAAACGACTCCCGGTCCCTACCACCGTCCGCATCACATCCTCCACGTTGTTCCCAGCACCACTGTCCTCACCACCACTGTCACTGTCCCCACTGTGTCCCCACCAGTGCCCCCACCACTGTTGCACTGTCCCCACTGTCCCCACCACTGTTCCCACCACGGTTCCGCTCTCCCCACTGTCTCCACGGCCCCAACCACTGCCCGACTATCCCCACTGTCCCCACTGTCCCACTGACTCCGCCGCTGTCCCACTGAGTTGTCCCACTGTTCCCACCACTGTCCCCACTGTCCCCACCACTGTCCCCACTGTACCTCTGTCCCATTGTCCCACCGCCGTCCTCGCCACCGCCTTCACCACTGTCCCCACCACCATTATACCCTCCACTGTCCCACTGTTTTCACCTCATTCCCACTGTGCCCACACCACTGTCCCCACCACCACCGTCCCCACCACTGTCCACTGTCCCCCCTGTTCCCACCATTGTCCCCACCACTGTCCTCACCACTACCGGCCCTCTACTGTCCCACTGTCCCACTGTCCCCACCACTGTCCCGCTGTCCCCTCACCACTGTCCCACCAACACCGTCCCCACCTCTGTCCGCACCCCCACTCGGTTTTCGAGGGGGGGGGGGGGGGTCGAACCGGTAGTGACACCCCCCCTTTTCATGATGAGCTGGGGGGGGGGGAGGGGGGAGGGGTTCGAACCGGTAGTGACCCCCCCGGTTTTCTGGAGGGGGGGGGGGAGGGGTTCGAACCGGTAGTGATCCCCCCGGTCTTCCGCCAGCAGCGGTAGAACACGCTCTTTCAAATATATATATATATATATATACATATAGTCCAACAGATGGGCTGCTTCTTCACCTACATCGGCACTCGCCGACAGTTGCGAATATTCCTACGAGTACGAGCTTTACAACAGTATAGTCCAACAGACGGGCTGTTTCTTCACCTATATCGGCACTCGCCAACAGTCGCGAATATGCATCCGAGCACGAGCTTTACAGCAGTAGCCTGCTCGGGACGCCCGTGCCAAGTGTGAACACGACGTGCGGCTGCCATTCGAGGACAGCGACGACGTACAAATGATGCACGGACCAGTTCATGTAAGACGGTGGCTCCTGCTTTCGGGGATGGACAGACCCCCCTTTAGTAAAACGTTGTTCAGTGAAAACGACCTGAGGCCCAAACCTGGCGGGCGCAGGCCTGGAAAATGACAGCCACGGCGCCCCCTCGAGAACCGCAAACGGACAATTCACTCATCGACGTGTCACTGTTGGGGTTTTTTGTCCCCCCCCCCCGATGTCTCCTGCAGCCGACAAGATCCATCAACTGTTGGAACGGCGCAGGAGGGCATCGCAAAGGAGACGCACGACTGGCATGTGCAAGCCCGAACTCCACCGGTTCCTCACGGGGCAGCCTCTGGTCGGAGAGCGAAGGGCAGGGAGAACGGCACGGGGTGTACACGTAGAACCCTTTTCTGGGCATCGCTCGGACGTCCACTCCCTGTGCTTTGTTTCGGTTTCGTGCGCGGTGTGTGTTGTGCCAAATGATCGAGGATGGTCCTCGATGGTCCTCGCCAAAAGAAAACTGCACACGTCTGAGCGATGCCAGGCATATGCATGTATATGTACACGCCATTGCGTAATAGTGGCCGACTTGTTGGCGACGTAGCCCGTGTCCCCTCTGGATGGGGCCCAGCATGGCGCGCCATGACGATTTGCCGCGAGCAAAGACACGAGGCAAAGCTTCTGATCTGCTATGGTTTTCCCTCCATGGATGCCTTCTTGCAAGGGCTCCCAACTTCGCGCTCTCGCGCTGAGCGAAGCGCGAAGTGCGAACAACTTCGCGCTCTCGCGCTGCCTCCCAGGGGAGAAGAGGAGGATGAGGAATCGGAGCCCAACCGCGAAGCGCGAAGCGCAAATTAACTTCGCGCCCTCGAGGGCGCCCCTGTTTTGCAGAACCCGCCCGCCTGACGCGATCCGCTAGCAGGCAGCCAGGCGGTGCGCGGAACCGATCGAGCCTTCCTGGCGCACGAGATCCGACGCTGCTGAGGTTACCAGCCTGGATGAGGAGGAGGAGGAATGCGAAGAGGAGGAGGAGGAGGGAGGAGGAGGAGGAAGAGGAGGAGGAAGAGGAGAAGGATGGAAGAGGGTTGAATGGTTTACGCCCGCTGTCATTTTGCAGGGGGGCCCCTTTTCACCCCGAAGCCCCCAACCCCTGTGTCTGGCATCGCCTCATCAAGATGGCGATCTTAGGGATTCCCTCAGTTTCTGAGGGTGCATCCCTAAGATTGGCATCGCCTTTTGGCGTGTCAATCTCAGGGATAGGGATAAGTTCGAGGCTGGCAATGAGGGGCCATTCGGCACTCGGCGTTGGCTGCCGCAGGGCGCCGACCTGCAACGGCGCGGGGCCACCCGTGCAGTGCCTGCTGGAACACACGGAGAGGCTCGCGACGCACCACGTGGACGGGGCCCTTGGACACACAGATAATAAGACACAAGTAACAAGATTCCCCGTGTTTTCTCATATGTTTTCTTGGTTTCTGTCTTCCCCCCCAATTCCCAATCACCTCCCATGTCTTCTGGGGAATCCACGATGAATTGTGTCTGCGTGTCTGTCCCTCCTGACACGTGGACTGGACATCTGCGCGGCACGCTGCCTATGAAATGCTTCAGGACGGAGCCACTTACGGCCAGACCTGGAACAGACGAGCATCCTCCAAGGACATGCGATCCTCCGCCGGCCAACCTTGACGAGCATTCGAGGGTGCCTTCACCCCGGACGAACAAGAACATCCAACGAGCACGAAGAACATCAGGGCGCCCTCCCCGAACCAACCTCGATCTTATACCTCGGTCCGACAATACACGCGCAGGCGGTGACGGAGGCATCAATCGGCGGGCCCTCCCGCCAATCCAATCATGCCTCGCAGCCCCCGCCCCACGACGTGCTCTGCATGTTCGAGGGTCCTGGTCTGACCC
>CAUYUJ010007010.1:20000-49643 GCA_963575745.1 Prorocentrum cordatum
GAGCCACTGGCTCGCGCTGCGCTTCGGACCGCCGCGCGCGGGGCGCACTGCTCGCAGAAGGGGCTTCACCGGTGCGCGCACGCCGACCACTCTTACTGCCTGCAGTGTGGCGGCGCACAGGGCACCCTGCACCATCGGCACTGGTGGTGCCCCGCCTTGGCCGAGTCTGGCCATCGCTCGGACGTCCATTCCCTGTGTTTTTTGTTCAGTTTCGTGCGTGTTTTTTTTCGCCGAATGATCAAGGATGCTCCTCGATAGTCCTCGCCGAAGGGAAAATACACACGCCCGAGCGATGCCAAGGAGTAGCGCGAGCACGCTGTTCGTGGGGATACAAGGGCACGCACCCTAACGCTGCCCCGCCCGCGCTGCCGCCGCGCGACGACTCGGGCGCCTGGCGCGACAATCGTGAAGCACGCTCGGAGCATTGGCATCAGCGCGGTCACGGCGCACACGCACGGCTCGCGCAAGGAGTTTCGGCACCCGGGCGCTGCGGCGCAGAGCTGGGCAGGGTCACGCGGTGGCCGGTGACTGCCAATACTGTTGGGCCGTCTTCGGGCCTCCTCCTGTGATGGGCTTGCTTTCCACCACCACCACCATAAGTTGGAGGCGGAGGCGGTCCTTCTCCTCCTCCTCCTCCTCCTCCTCCTCCTCGTCCTCCTCCTCCTCCCCCTCGTCCTCCTCCTCCTCCTCCTCCTCCTCCTCCTCCTCCTCCTCCTCCTCCTCCTCCTCATCCTTCTCCTCCTCCTCCTCCCCCTCCCCCTCGCCCTCCTGCTCCCCCCCAAACTTATGGTGGTGGTGGTGGTGGGAAACGGGCCCATCACCCTGGGCCTCGCCGGACTGCTGGACGCGCCGAGCTGGCATGCCGCGCCGCGGGTGCTCGCTGCGGGCGCGGCCCCATTCTGCAAGCACGCGGACCACCTGCCGCTGCTGGCCGGGCCAGCGCGGGCGGCGCCAGAGCACCAGCGCCCCGGCGCGAGCACGTCGAGCTCTGGAAGAGGCTGCACCGCCAGATCGACGGGCACGGTGAGATGGAGCCGGGGCCTGGTGGTGCGCCGCCCCAGCGCGCCACGCACGTGAGGGGGAATGGGCGCGAAAAAAAAAAAAAAAAAAAAAAAAAAAAAAAAAAAAAAACAAAAAAAAAAAAAGGGCTCCCTGTGAAAAAAAAAAAAAAAAAAAAAAAGAAAGAAAAAAAAAAAAAAAAAAAAAAAGGGGCCGGCTGCAACGACCTGCGGATCAGGCCGCAACGCGGACGGCGCCCACAAGGCGGACGGCGCCCACACGACCTGCCTCAGGCCACGTGGAGATGCACAAAGGGGCCTTCGCCAGGCTGCGCCAGGTTGGCCTCCTGGATCGCAACGCTCTCCAAAAAAAAAAAAATAAAGAAAAAAAAAAAAAAAAAAATAAAAAAAAAAAACAAAATAAAAAAAAAAAAAAAAAAAAAAAAAAAAAAAAAGTCCAAAAAAAACAAAAAAAAAAAAAAGAAACAAAAAAACAAAAAAAAAACAGAAAAAAAAAAGAGCTGCTCTTCGCGGGCGCGGTGGAGGCGGACCGCGTGGAAAGCCCCGCGGCGGCGCGCCGCCGGCCTGCGGCGCCGCTGGGCAGCCGAGCGGCGCCGCTGCGTCCGCTATCCCTGGACAGCCTGCTGCCCGCCCGACGCCGCGGCCGAGAGCGCCCGACTTCGCTATGCAGTGAGGACGCGCGGCAATGAATGGTCTTAGGGTCGCTGCTCGGCTTACGCCGTCTCCGCCCGCGGTGCTAGGGCCCTCAGGCTTCGCGCGCGCGCGTAACGCAGCCGAGGCGGCGGCTCTGGAGCCATGATGGTTGTTCGCCTGAGACGTCCTCTTCGGCGCATGCGGGTGGCGCTGGCTCCGGGGTTGGCCTGGTGGGTGCCGCCTGAGACGTCCTCTGGCCCGCCCGTTGGCGGGGGCGGGCCATGAGGCCCCTGGGCATGCCCCCGGCATCGAGGGCCCCACCGTGGCTGGCGCCTCCCCGAGGCCAACGTGGAGCCCTGGAGGGGGCCGAGGCGCCTCCGCCCTCGGGCCCCGCGGGCCTCGCGCGGCCCCCTGGCTGCTGTGGGGGCGGGGCCGCGGGCGGAGGAGGCGCAGAAGAGGCGCCTGGACCTGCTCCGGGCGCGCCGCCTGGCCACGCCGGCCCGCGCGCAGGGTGCACGGCGTGCCCGACGGCCCCCTCCGACGCCCCCAGCCGCGCCAGGCGGAATGGGGACGATCGGGGAGGCGCTCGGGCTTCCGGAGGCCCGCGCCAGCAGGCGCCGCGGCTTCTGCCCACCCACCCACCTGCGGAGTGTGTCGGGGCGCCTCCTGCCCCCAGCCGCCCCGCGGGGCCTCCGCCCCGCGAGCGGGCTCGGGCCTCTGGAGGCTCGCGGTGCGAGGAGTCCTGGTCTGCGCGGGGTGCGGTTTCCTGCCTGACCACCCTCTGCCCCCTGAGGCCTGGAAGGCCTGGTAGTGCTCGGTGCTTGGGGTCACGCCGTCGAGCTTGCTGGACCCACCCTTGCATTCTGCCGTCTGCGCGGCGCTCTGGCCCAGCCGTCGGCCCCTCGCTCCCGTCTGTGGAGCGCACTGCAAAGGTCTCGCATCCAGCAATGGCGCGACGTACCTGAAGGCTCTTGGGGCATGGAGCGGCCCCATGACAGGGGAATGGAAAAAAAGGCCTCCTTGACCGCTCCTCCCTTCGGACGACGCCACTGATTGGCTCCGTCTCCGACACCTCGCCTCGCGGTTTTCGCCTCGCGCGTGGACTCTCACTTTCGCTCTATCTCATCGGGTCGCGCGTGCTCGCCCTTTTCCGTTCCCCCGTCCCGGCACACTCGAACTCGAGTTGGTGGTGCCTCGATGGCTCTACAGCGGTCCAGGTGCTACACTATCAAATGCACGGTCGCCAGGCGTGAGAGGAAAGCTCCAGCTCAGCATGCGGCTCCCATGTTTCCTGCAGCCCCCTGCGCCTGCGCTCCGGCTCGGAGAAGTTCTTGCCTACGAAGACAACGAAAGCGGAACCACGAGCACAGTGCTCAGCTGCGCGCTGCGGTGTACACGACCTGTACCTCTGTCACAACACCACTTCCCCACGCTCCCAGACCGCGACGCCCCTGTGCCAGACCAGCCGTGCCGGCCACCCCACCGCGAGGCCGCGCACTCGTGTCACGTGGCCACAGACGTGTGCGCCTCACCACCGTAGCTCCATGTTTCGGAACCCTGGGTTAGATCTGGCACTTGTTGCTCGCCGGCGAGATACCCTGATCCCGTGTCCATCCGCTGCCGTGCTGCAGGCACCGAGTGAAGTGTCTTTGAATATTTCCCTGTTCTCTGTGCTGGGCACCGACATCAGGTGCCACGCGTGCCGTGGCTCTTGCACGATCAGGCAGCGAGGGTATTGGGGGCCACGGCCAGGGGTGGGCGAACCACGACGACCACGGCCACGAACTTAACGAGCTCCAGGGACAGTTTTGATACGCGGGTCGAGAGTGCACCTCTTCCGGTCGAAGCTAAGCGGGACGCGCGAAGCTTGAATTAATCAGAGATGGGGGAGGGAGCTCCAGGGGCAGGGGGGGCGGCGAGGCTGGGGCCAGGGCCAGCGGTGGACCAGGGGAGAGGGAGCAAACGACGACCACCAGCACCGTGACGAAAGCAACGGGGTTTGGGGCCGGGGGGGCGCGAGCGGGCCGGGGCCAGGGCCAGGGGCAGGGGCAGGCCGGAGGGGACGAACGACGACGACCGCCACCACAAAAATACGCGTCGGTCGGAAGAAGTAGGTAGAGGCATGAAGTAGGAAGGCGGATATAGTGGATTGGGTCCAGGTCCACCCCGAGAATAACAAAACACAGCAAAAGCATGCCGATTCTTGAAGTAGGAAGGCGCTTGAAGTAGATCGGGATCTGGAAATTCAAAAAAACCTACTTTCAACGACCGTCGTGAAACTTGCCCCAGATCCAGGGAGAGCGCAGGTGTGGGGCCAGGGCCAGGGGTGGGCCAGAGGACATGGGACGAACGGCGACGACCATCACCACCACCACCACCAAGAAAACATCCAGCTCAGTTGCCAGAGGAAGCAAGGCAGTTGGAGCCAGTGCCAGGGATAGACCATGGGAGAGGGGACAAACGACGCCGACCACCACCACCACCACGAAGAAAACACCCAGCTCAGGGGCCAGAGGGAGCCAGGTTGCTGGGGCAAGTACCAGGGATAGGCCATGGGAGAGGGGACGAACGACGACGACGACGACCACCACCACCACCACGAAGAAAACATCAAGCTCCGGGGCAAGGGGCAGGGGCCATAGGCCGGGGGCAGTGGGGATGAATGACGATGACCGCCACCACCACGAAAGCATAGTGCTCCGCGGGACGGGGGCAGAGACAGGGCTGGGGCCAGGGTGCCATAGGGTCAGGCGGAAGCCAGGGCAGAGAGGACGAACGACGACCACAACCACAAAAATAGAGGGCTCTGAGACCAGGGGAAGGAAGCAAGGGGGCTGGGGCCAGGACCAGGAGAGGGCCAGGGAAGAGGTAGAGAGCTACGAAGTCTACATTACGACTGCGCAAGGACATGCAAATGTGTCTTGATTGACCTGGAACCCCAACCCACGTATGTTCTCAGCTTGCAACGTGACATTGTGAGGCCAGAGAAACCCAAGACGGCCCACGAGGGTTTCGCGAGGGTCACAGAGGCCCAAAGGTGGCGGCCTAAGAGCGCTCCGAGGCGGCCCGAGATGGCCTCAGGACGGCCACAAGAGTCCCCAAGCCCCAAACGGGCTCCAAGAGGAGCCACGACAGGCACCAAGAAGGCAAATTCCGTGATATTCCAAAATCAATGTTTGATGTTTGCATTCTCGCACTGCGCTTTAGATACCCCAAGACGGCCGAAAGATCCTCAAGCGAGCCCCATGACGGTCCGAGACGCCCTCAAGACGGCACAAGGGAGCCCCAAGAGGGTACCTACAGGGAACCAGTAGAGGGAAGACGAAGGGGCATTGGTAGCCTGTTCCTCCAAGACGGCTCCAAAGACCTTCAACATGACCCCAAGAGGCTCCCGAGAGACCCCGAGAAGCCCCGAAGACGCCCCAAGAAGAGGCCCTGAGAGGCGCCCAGGAAGCCCCAAAGTGGCTATCAAGTTGCTTTCATCAGGCCCCCGAGAAGCACCCCAAGAGATCCCAAGATGCATCCACGAGGCATCTGACGCAGAACCCAGGCACGGTGGGGAGATGGGGCGAAGGCCACTACACAGATATGCACAGCCACGCCTATGTCTACAGATGCATACTGCATCTCGCTGGCGCAGATGCCACAAGTGCTGGCCATCCACTATGCGGTCTGGCACTTCCTCAAAGGGCAGAAGTTCCAACGATCGTACCAAACAACATGGCAGCGATCAACAACCGTTGAGCCAACATGACCTCACGAAAGATGCCGAACACCGATGGTGTGTCTCGCGTGTGCGTGCGGCCACGTCGGCCCGCGTCGATGACTGCGCTGCCTGTGATCGTAGGTTCCGACTCCGACAGCTCTACAATTGTGAAGGGGCCCTGGGACACACAAATAAATACACACCAATGACAGGTTTCCCTATATGTTCCTATTTTCTCTGGGTTTTCGTCTTCCCCCTCACTTCCCATATATTCCCATATTTTCGGGGGAATCGACGATTGATTGTCTGTGTTTTTTCCCCTCCTGACATTGACCGTTGGGGCCGAACTGCAAAGGCAAGATGCCTGCTGGGTCGTTGGCACCGTCATGCAAAGCAGCAGCTCGCAGCACAGTGCCCCAACCCTCACCCACGACGATGCGGAAAGGCAAACCCAGGAGAACGACGGGCCCCCCAACCCCTCTTGAGAAGTTCCCGGCACGCTGTGGGAATGCGATTGGGGATGGACAGAGCCCCCTTTGGCAAAACGTGGCTCAGGGAAAAAAAACGACCCCGGGCCAAAACCTCGCGGGCGCGGGCCTGGAAAACGACGGCCGCGGCGCCCCCTCGAGAACTGAAAACGAGGAGGAGGAGGAGGAGGAGGAGGAGGAGGAGGAGGAGGAGGAGGAGGAGGAGGAGGGAGGAGGAGGCGGAGGAGGCGGAGGAGGAGGCGGAGGAGGAGGAATGCGGAGGAGGAGGAGGAAGAGGAGGAGGAGGAGGGAGGAGGACCAGTCGACGTGTCGGGGTGGGGCTTCTGCCCGCCCCTCCGAGGTGCTCGCGGCTCGCCCCGGGCCCCACGGCTGCCAGGACGGCACCCGCGGTGCCCGGCGCGGCCGGCTCCCGGGGCCGAGCCGCCGCCGCGGCGCCGGGGCCCCACGAGGCAGCTCTCCCGAGCTCTCCGTCGGCCTTGCTGCCGCAGGATGACGCTCAGTTTGTTCTTAGTGTTTGATTTGTTTTTATCTGAAAAAAGAGGGGGAGCGACTCCAAAAATAGTTCCAAACAAAAACGGGAGGAGGACTGCAGAGACTCCCGCGGGTCGCCCACGCGGCACGCCTCGCGGAGGGCGACGGCGCCGGCGGGCGGCGCTGCGCGAGCAGCCCGCGCGCGCGCGCTCGCGCAGCCGATCCCGCCTCTGCTCGTCGGTCGCGCACTTCGGGGATGGACAGACCCCCCTTTCGTAAAACGTGGCTTAGTGAAAACGACCTGAGGCCCAAACCTGGCGGGCGCAAGCCTGGAAAATAACGGCCGCGGCGCCCTCTCGAGAACCGAGAACGGACAAGTCACTAATCGACGTGTCACTGTTGGGGGTTCTGTCCACCCACGAGCACTGCCGGCCGACGCCACGCCTTCGCCGCCGTCCGGCAAAACCGCACTGGCCCCCTCTTTCTTCAATGGAGTGACGCTCGACGGGTGCGAGGAACTAGGGCTCCCAACTTCGCGCTTCGCGCTGCGCGAAGCGCGAAGCGCGAATAACTTCGCGCCCTCGCGCCGCCCCCCCAAAGGGAGAAAAGGAGGACGAGGAGGAGGGGGGAGAAGGAACGGGGACCGCGAAGCGCGAAGCGCGAATAACTTCGCGCCCTCGTGGGAGCCCTTGAGGAAGGTCAGCACAGGGCGCGAGGCCCAAATGTCGGGCGCTCGCCTCGTTCGATCCGCCGCCGCCGACACCCCCGCGCGCGCATCCCCAGGTTCCCCCTCTGCTCCGCCTCCTGCCGCGACCCCCCGCCCGTCCCCCATGCCGTTCCTGGCCGCCTCGCCTCCTCCTCTGTCCCACTCCTGGTTCTGATCCTGCACCCCGCATCTCTCTCTCTCTCATATATATATATACATCCAGCTATATACACATATGTCCATATACCACATGTGCCACCCTCCTCCTCCTGAGACTCCCTCCTCCTACCTCTTCTCCTTCCCGCACTCGCCGTGGCCCTAATACCACGAACCACATGAAGACACATAAGACCGCGAAGAGCACGATTGACAGGCATCACCACATAACAAAAGCACAGAGGAAACGGTTCGTAAACACATCAAGAAAGCGCACACAACATAATAATCGCATGAGCAAACGATGGACACAACTCGTACGAAGATCGCGCGAATCTATACTTACACCAAATAAACCCCATGTCGAAAGATGTTATGAAACATCCGCAGGTACTCCACGCCTTCCCGCTGTCCTTCTCCCTCTCTCTCTCATTGTCGTTATTATCAGTATCGTTCTCTCTGTCGCTCTCTCTCTCTCTCTATCGCTCTCTCCATCCCCCTCTCTCTCTCTCTCGTTGTATCACTATCTCTCTCTCTCTCTCTATCCCTCTCTATGTGTAGACTTGGTGCTAACGTGCTAACATCATTTCTTGTAGCAAAATGGCTATGCCCTCAATTCCTGAACCCCAAGCTACTCTTCATCCGAGAAGACCTGGAGCAACGGGAGACCTTACCGTGCCAGCAACCGTGGAGCCGATATCGGCGGGAAATCTCGACGTACTCTCTCAGTATCCGCTGGGAACCCTTCAATACAAACTCTGTTTGGGGAGTGACGTGAAGATAGAAACAATGAATAACGCTATCATCACAATATGGTTTAGAATGACCAAAGAACGCAAATGTCCCAAGGGCTCCCCAAGATAGCCTCATGGCCACTATTGAGGCTGCTCGGGCTGACCGTAACTTCGGTTTGACTGGTCCCTCTTGATTCCACTGCTGATCTGTTCCGCTACCCTTCTCACGACAACTTGCACACGAATCGTTTCTGGATGGGCTGGTGGGGAGACACGCACAGCGTGCAGAAAAGGGGCCAAGCAAGGATCAGGAGAAACGCTCCTGTTCCTAGTGCGGTCGCCCGGACATGCGGCCGCTCCAATTTTCGTCGCTGCGTGGGCCCCGGAGGCCCGGACCACTTCCCCAGGGTGGGCTTCTTGTCCTGAGTTGTTTTCTGGCGCTCCCGAGGCCCGGCGGGGGCTCCCAGAGGCCGAAAGCGGCAGAGAATCCGCCGCAAGCTTTCCTTCTCGGAACGTCGGACCTCGAGGTTCCCCCCTTTTGGACGCCCGAAATGGGTACGGAACAGATGGATACATTGCCCAATAGCACATGCTGTCCCCAACCAACAGCGGCCGCTGCTGACAGGCCGCGGCGGCGTGGACAGCGGGCCCTGTTCAAAATGAACCAAATCCGCTGTTGGGCATTGTTTGAGCAGGGACCGACCGTCCCGGCATTCCATTAGTCATACCACGAAATGTTCTTAGAACCCAACAGCGTTCTGAGAACAGAAACAATATTCTTAGAACATGAACCCGATGTGTTCAAACAAGACAGTCCCAGCCAGAAATGTTCTAAAAACAGTTCGTGGGAACCACAAAACGTTCTTAGAACATGATTTGGTGGGGCTATAGGCGAGCCGGGACGCTTCGCCACTGCTTGAATTGTACCCATTCTTTCCGTGCCCACTTCGATCGTGCAGACCCCTGATTGGGGGGCGGAAGGATACGGATACGTGTTGTCCCCGGACCTCTCTTCGGGTGCGTTCTGACCAGAATTTCGAGGCGAATCCAGCGGTGACAACGAGGATTCCCCAGGAGGACCAGGAAAGGCCGAAAACGACGGGGGACAACACGTATCCGTATCTTTTTCTCCCCCGACCTGAGGCAAGAGCACTCCTGCCCCTGACCTGGCCGCCAGACTCCGCGCGCCGCGCCGAGCGAAGAGCGGGCAGCCTCCGCGCTCCTGCGCGCCCCCCGCTGCGGAAGGGCGACGCTCTCCGGCCTGGGCCACGAAGCGCGCCCGTCCGGCTGCAAGCAGAAAGGGGTCGTACCGAATTGCGCAAGACCGTAAGACGAAGCCAGACGGAGATACATTCAGGTCGGGCATGTCCTCCTACAGGGGGGATTGTGGACGACGGATGAAACAGATACGAAGCAGATGCAACTGAGTGCACAAAAGTACGAAACACATCGTCCCAAAACCATTTGTTTGCCTGTGTTTGAACATTCCTCCTGTAGAGGGACAGGCCCGACTTAAAGCCAGGACGAAGATCCACTCGAGGGGGGATACATCGAGCATCTCTGAGATCCGGCGGCTCTGCAGGATGTCTTGGGCGCCGCGGCCTCCTCAGAGCGTCTGGGAGCTCTGAGAGCGTCCTGGAGCGTTCTGGAACGGATGTATCCTCGCCCCGGCCCCGCGAGAAAATTTGGCAAGAGTGACCTTCGGTGCAAGTGCGGGCAATACTTCTGTCCATATCCACTGCAGTATGGAAATTCGGGATCCCTTCCGCAGAAACCCGAGGCGCACTGAATGTGGGTATTTTTCCCCAGGGGGCAATATATGATCCGTGTGTCTTTCAAATGCCACCAAACGTGACAGGATATCCCACCACGCTCAATGCTAAGGGAAGAGCCAATGCGGAAGACCACCAATTATCACATTGAGGTACAAAACTTGCAAGAAGAGATGACCCATCGGAGAAGCATACGCGTGACGATATGAGTGAGGAACAACTTGCTTCCAAGGAACACTGAATGTGGATAAATTGGCCCCCCTACATCCAGTGCGCCTCGGCCTTGTAGCGCCCCCTCCAAGGCAGCCCAAGACGCACCGGATACGAAAACAGATCCTGCCCGCAGCAGGGCTTCAGGTGGCCGCGGGTGACCCAAGCCAAGGCCACTCATTGCAAAAGGTAAGTCTTTCGCGCAACCAGCCCAACCCGCCTTAGGATCATTGAAGGGGAACTGGGACACACACATTAATACACACAAATAAAAATATCCCCCATATTTTTACATATGTTCTTGGTTTTTGTCTTCCCGCCCACTTCCCATATGTTCCCATAGTTTCTGGGAATCGCCGATTAATAGTGTCTGTGTGTTTGTTCCCCTCCTGAATCATCGGCCTCGTAGCAGTGAATGTTCGGAGGACCCCGCGGACTTCTCGGCTCGGCGCTTGGGCCAGACCCCCCCCCCCCCCTTGGCGCGCGGAGCGCGCCAGGGGCGGCGCCCACGGAGCCGCCAGAGGGGCCTCAACGCAGATCCAGGAAGTTCGCGCGGAATCCCGAAAGCGTGCGTTTATTCAGCTGCTGTTCTCCGACAGCCCCCCCCCCCTCCTCTCGGGCCGGGCGAAGGGGGGGATAGCAGAGGGGGGGTCTGCGAATCAGCCCACGTAGCTGATTCTCCCGGCGCCTCCCGGCGCCGGAGGCGGCCGTGCATCGAGAAATGGGCCCCTCGGTTGGGCCGAAACCAGCTGCATGAAGCAGATTTCGTAACTCGGGGATGGACAGACCCACCTTGAGTAAAACGTGGAGTGAACACGACCTCGTGCCCAACCCTGGTGGGCGCAAGCCTGAAAAATAACGGCCACGGCGCCCTCTCGAGGACCCGAAACGGACAATTCACTAATCGACGTGTCACTGTTAGGGGTTCTGTCCACCCCCGAAACCGCCCCTTTCCCAATCCCCCCTTTCGTCTGGCCCGATCCTCGGACGAAGGCAGACAGAGGACACAATCCGGACGAGGACCACTCGGACACCTCCGAGAGCCCACAGGTCTGGAGCACGGACTGGCGCCCCGGCCGCTCCGGCGCGCTCCAGAGCGCTCCGCGAGGCCATTCCAGGGAGCCCTCGAGCAGCTGATCCTCGTAGCCCCCCCTGACCTCCCCCTCCCTCGGGAAACCAACAGGTGGCGATGCCGTATACTCCCTGGGACCTCTCCCGGAGCGCGTCCTGACCGGGACTTCGAGGCGGCTCCGGCGGTGGCCACGAGGACCTCACGGAAGGCCCACCATGGGAGGAGGAGGAGGGGGAGGAGGAGGAGGGAGGAGGAGGAGGAGAGGAGGGGGGAGGAGAGGACGAGGAGGAGGAGGAGGGGGAGGAGGAGGAGGAGGAGGAGGAAGGAGGAGGAGGAGGAGAAGACGAAGGAGGAGAAAGAGGATTGCAAGGCGGGAACGGAGAAGAACAGCGGCGTCGGTCCTCTGACGCCCCCCCCCCTCCCCCGCCGCTTCCGCCCTCCGATCTCGCGGCGGCGCGGGCGCACCGCACCCCCGCCGGGGGGCCGCTCCTTGGGCGCACCGCGCTGGAAGTCGTACACGTCCGCCAGGTGTTCTTTTCTTGGTGCCGGGAGGAGGGAGGAGGGAGGAGGGGAGGAGGGAGGAGGCGGGAGGAGGAGGAGGAGGGAGGAGGAGGGGAGGAGGAGAGGAGGAGGAGGAGGAGGAGGAGGAGGGGAGGAGGAGGAGGAGAGGAGGAGGAGGAGGAGGAGGAGGAGGAGGAGGAGGAGGAGGGAGGAGGAGGAGGAGGAGGAGGCAGGAGGAGGAGGAGGAGGAGGAGAGGAGGAGGAGGAGGAGGAGGAGGAGGAGGAGGAGGCGGAGGAGGAGGAGGGAGGAGGAGGAGGGAGGAGGAGAGGAGGAGGGAGGAGGGAGGAGGAGGAGGAAAGAGGAGGAGGAGGAGGAGGAGGAGGAGGAGGAGGAGGTGGAGGAAGGCGCCGCTCGGAGGCAGCGGCCACGGCGGCGGGGGGGCGAGCGGGCGCGGCCCGCCGCCGCCGCGCGCTCCCGGGCGGCGCCCCTGAGATCAGGGCGTGGCAGTGTCTTCCCACGGGGCCCGGTTTCGGGCCTCAGGGCCAACACTCTGGGTGACCCAAGATCGGGGATGGACAGACCTCCCTTTCGTAAAACGTGGCTTAGTGAAAAACGACATGAGGCCCAAACCTGGCGGGCGAAAACCTGGAAAATAACGGCCGCAGCGCCTCCTCCTCCTCCTCCTCCTCCTCCTCCTCCTCCTCCTCCTCCTCCTCCTCCCTCCTCCCCCTCCCTTCTCCTCCTCCTCCCTCCTCCTCCTCCCTCCTCCCTCCTCCTCCTCCTCCTCCTCCTTCTCCTCCTCCCATGATAGGTCCATCTTGTAGTAGATCGTTTTCCGAACGATGTCGCCGGAAAACGCCCGCCACGACGCATGTACTGTCAGATTTCTCGGCGCGCGCGTCGCCCCTGGGGGGGGCGACGCACACATAGTATTAGTAATTAGAACACCCATGGAGGTCAGTGCGCCTCAGCCCTCTGCTACTTAGCACGAGGCCCTTGGAATGGCCAGGCGGACGGGGCGGGGGGTATGGCTGAGTGGAGGCAGGGAGGGGGAAGGCAGGCGGGGAAGGGGGGAATGGAGGGGTCAGGGGGAGGGGCATGGAGGGGCGGATGGGGGATCGGGGAGGAGGCTGCTCTGTTGCCGAGCTCCCACCGCGGCAAGAGCAGCCCGCGCACACCTCTCGTGGCCCGGGCGGTGCCACGCGCGGGCGCCGCACGGGGCCCTCCGCTCTCGCCTGCTGGGCTCTCGCGGACGGGGGCGGCCGATCGGGCCCGCAGGAACATCACAGCGAAGGCCACCCCAACCTGAACATGCGAGAACCTCCAACTTCTTCAAAAACCTACGGATGGTCAATGGTGTTGGCCTCTCCGGGCACTCCTGGGAGGCCTCTTGAAGACCTATTGGGCCGTTTTCTTGCCGCACTTTCTGGCAGTCAGGGAACAAGTCAGTTACCCGACGGCGAAGAAGCCGACGCGCCAAATGCGCGCCAACCGCGAGCTGCACCAAACGCGCGCTGAGAATGAAAATGCGGTAGGATGGAGGGTAAACACGACCGATTGAAGGCCGCCTCGGAAGATAGGGCTAGGGATCAAAACGAACAAAAAAGCAACTGTGTATCTCAGTTCTTGTAGTACAAGACCACAGTCCAGCGCTGTACATGAGCTGCTACCTTGGGCTGCAGCTCGCTGGATACTGCTGCGTGAAAGGCGCTGCTACCCTGGGCTGCAGCGCCATGCAATTAACTGCCCCCGCATTATGTATCCCACACGGCACTCGAACGAGAGATGGATCCTCCCCGACCCTCCACCACGGCCGACCCCGCCAGCTTCCTGGAGCCTCGTCCCGCAAACACTCTGCACTTTGGGACCCGGGCGGGAGAAGACTCACAGCGTCATGATGTCTTTGCAACCCTTGTCTGGGGTGGTGGCCGCAGTGTGGTCGTCCTCCCCGAGGAGGCCACCCACTGGGACCCTTGTCTCGTGCAGCCCCTTTATGAAGATGTTGAGGTATTTCGTGTTCTGGGCTGTGCGGCCATGTACAATTTTGACCTTGACCACATTGTGGAAGGTCATCCATGTTGGTTTGGCCAGCCTCGTAGCCTCGGCGTCCCAACGCAAGCCCGTTGCCCTGTGACGACGAGCCCACGTGCCGCTGATGTTGACCTCCGTAAAATATAGATCAGCGCACCCACTCCCAGCGCGACTCGCCCTCGCCTCCACGAGGAAATTAATCCGACGCCGCTCCCACCTGGGGATTTGAACCAAAGTGTGGTACCCAGCCTGAAGCAGGTCAAACTTCTGGCCGAGCGTGTTGGCGAGATGCGGGTCGCCGATGCCCTTGACCATTGGGCCGCTGTTGATGGGCGCCTCCGTGGGACTCGGCGTCGGACTCGGCGTGGGGGACGGCGTCGGGCAACTGAACGTGACGCTGTGCACTGCTAGGACGGTATCCCACTCATCGACCTTAAGAACATCGCCACTCACGAAGTTCAGAGTCACCGAAGCCCTTTCATATTTCGTCAAAGTCCTTTGGAGATTGTTATTCAAATACAACCTCACAACCCCTCTGAAGCCGTCGGTGCCCCAAGTGTTTTGGAAATCAATTGTCGCAGAGCCGGACCCATGGAGCGTCTGAGATACCGAAAAGACGGTGTACGAACCGAAATGGCCGCAGATCTCTACTCCAGATGGGCACCCCCAATTCGGATTATGGTTCCCACTCGGAATGACCCACCCGTAGCCGCCGCACGACGTCTCCGTCGCCAGCGCCACTGGCACACTTGACGAGGCAAGCGCATTCTGAGACTCGACCCCAATCGATTTTGAAAAGCGGACGCAGGTAATTACGCTCGGCAACAGTAAGACAATAAGGCACGCATACAAGCCGTGCGTCATTGTCGCGAAGAAAAGTTCGGAAACTGGATATGTTGTGCAGAGGATGTCCTTAATTGTGACAGCCCCGATGGCGCTGCTGCCGCTGCAGCTTGAGCCGAAATGGCTACGGAAGACCTATTGGGCCGTCTTGGAGGCCTCTTGGCCTGTTTTGGGACCTTCTTCCGGGGATCTTTTAACCTGGGGTCAATCCAGACCCAGGTCAGTCAGGCCTTGCAGAATCCTGCAAGATTCGGCGGTGGACAAACCTCCCTTTAGTAAACCTCCCCCTAATGAAAACGGCCTGGGACCGAAACCGACGGACCTGGACCCGCAAAAGTGACGGCCGCGACGCGCTTTTTTGCGAACAGAAAACGGCCAATTCGCTAATAGACGTGTCAGGGTAGGAGGTCTGTCCACCCCCGAACGGAGGAGGACAGGCGGGGGACCACCGAGCAGCCACCAGCAGGTTGGTGGGGCCTCCGCGGCGATGGGAGAGGAGGACCTGGCCATCGCTCGGACGTCCATTTCCTGTGTTTTTTTCGGTTTCGTGCGTGGCTTTTTTTCCGAAATGATCAAGGATGCTCCTCGATGGTCCTCGCCGAAAGAAAAATGCACACGTCCGAGCGATGCCAGGGGACGGGGGGGGTGGAGGGACGACGGGTCGGAGCGAGGGGGACAGAGGAGGGCAAGAGAGGGAGGAGAGATGCCTCCTCTAACAGCGAAGAGCTGAGGCGGTCGCATCATCGTCCTCGCGCTCGCGTGCAGCGGGGTCGCGCTGACGTCCTGGAAGCGCGTGACGATGCGTGCCTCACACCAGAAGCCCTGCTCCTCCCCCTCCTGCTCTATTCCTCCGGCTCCTCCTCTGATCTCCCTTCCCCCCGCCTCCGCCCGCTTCCCCCCCCTCCCTCCTGCCTCTACTCCTCCTTCTCCCCCCTCCTTCGCTCTAGTCACTTGCAACGCACACCTGGGTCAGACCTGTGACGGCAAATCGTTGCCAGGGGAAACAACAGGTTGGTAATCCTGGGCCCGCCATGGTTGACGCCACTTCTACCGTCCATGCTGCTTCACACTGACATGCCCGACTGCCGCCATAAGAATGGATGGAATATTGTCCGGCACTGGCGTCGACACTGACCGAGCATATATAGAACCACGACCCGCATTCGTCCATTGTATAGTTTACCCAATAAACAGTTTGTGCAAATCGACGACGGCACTGGTATCCACAACGGACTCACACCCACTATCAAAGATACGGGAATCCACCGAATCTGTCGGCGTGTGGAAGAGGCTGTTCCATTTGACTCGTCGTCGTCGTCGTGGTCGTTGTCGTCGTCGTCGTCGCCTTCGCCGCTCTCTCCCATTTCCCTAGGACCGTCGCCGCTCCCCCCACTTTCACCAGGCCCTCCTCCTCGAGCGCGCCAGCCACAGCGAAATTGAGCAACGTTGTAGTTGAGTCGAAGGGAAGCCCCTTCCCTTCGATCCCTTGGGGGGGCGGTCCCAGGGAGGTCGCCACCCAAATACGACTCCCCCTGGGCGGTTGGGGGGCCCAGAAAAGCTCCAAGACGCGGCAAAAGTGCCCCAAGATGCCCCCGAGACGGTCCTCGAGGCCCGAAAATCGCCGAAGTGTCGGTCCAAGTCGCCAAAGTAGCCTTCAGAAGGCTTACAATCAAGTTCCAGAACGCCCCAAGAGGCCTCCAAGAGGACTTCCGAGAGGGCCCCAAGAGGCAAAAATCATAGATTTTCCGTAGGTGTTTGACAGATGTCGGCATTCTCGCCGCGTCAGCTTCCCGACGCTCCGAGACAGGCCAAGAGGCCCCCAAGACCGCTCCAAGATGGCCCAAGAGGCCTCCAAGAAGACACCAAAACGCGCCAAGAGGGCCCCAAGACCGCCCAAGAGGCCTCCAAGACAGCCGAAGAGGCCCCCAAGACGGCTCCAAGAGGCAGCCCAGACGGGGGCCCCGAACGGTCATTTCGAGCCCTCGGCCTGAGAAGCTCCCAGGAGGCCCCCTGAGGCCCCTAAGAAGCCCCCCAAGAGGCCCCAAGAGACCCCCAAGAGGCCCCCAAGAGACCCCCAGAAAGCCCCAATAGGCCCCCACGAGGCTCCCAAGCGGCCCCCAAAGTCCCTTTCAAGATGCCCTCAAACTACCCCCAAGAGGCCCCCGAAAGCGCTCGTCTTCCTCCTCCTCCTCCTCCTCCTCCTCCTCCTCCTCCTCCTCCTCCTCCTGTGTCATTGTGTCCCTGATGGCAACGGGGTTGGTCGAACGCTGCCAGTTCCCCCAGGGGGGCCCAGTCGGGCCCTCCCCTGAAGGGAGCACAACAAGAACGACAAAATTAGAGACCGCCGTCCAACAACTCACGGAGGAAAATAGGGGAACGGAAGGTGACATAAACATACAAACTCGGAGGTCCGCGCGGATTTCTCGGATCGGCGCTGGGGCCGCCCCGCGGAGCCTCCGGCGCCGCCCCTGGCACGCTCCGCGCGCCAGGGAGGGGGGTCCAGCGCCGATCCGAGAAATCCGCGCGGACCTCCGAGTTTGTACGTTTAGGCCACGTTTCGTCCCCCTGGAAGAGAGGGGAGAGGCGAAGGAGAGCCCCCAGAGAAGGAGGAGGAAACAAAGGGGGACGATGTGGCAGGCGGCGTGGCAGAGTGTGGCAACGTTTGGACGCCCGAGTTATCCGGGGTAACTCGGGTCCGGGGTAACTCGGGTTTGGGTTCCCGAAAAAGGAACCCGAGTTAGCCCTGACCCGAATTACCCCTGATGATTTTGGGGCTCTGGACGCCCGAATTATCCGGGGTAACTCGGGTCCGGGATAACTCGGGTTCGGACTCCCGAAAAACGAACCCGAGTTAGCCCTGACCCGAGTTGCCCCTGATAATTCGGGGCTCTGAAACGTGGCCCGTGGGGGGCCCGCAGGGTCCGTCGTCGTTCCTCCTCCCTTCGCGTCCCCTGGCCACCCGGGGCCAGTGCCCCGGGGGCGCCGTGGGGCCCCCCCCGCAAACACCCTGCTCCTCCCCCTCCTCCTCCTCCTCCTCCTCCTCCTCCTCCTCCTCCTCCTCCTCCTCCTCCTCCTCCTCCTCCTCCTCCTCCCTCCTCCTCCTCCTCCTCCTCCTCCTCCCTCCTCTTCAAGTGTGGAAGGCAGGGAGTGGCTGGGAGTTGGCAGACGCGCCAGTTGCGGGGGCAGCTATAGCTAGCCGCAGCTGGGCGCCGCGGAGGCTGGCAGGCGCGATGGTAACGAGGGGAAAACAAACCTACCTCGCTTTTGACCACCCTCGCTTCCAAGAGATACCAAGCGGGGTAGGTAATTCACGCTCTGAGGCAAGAGGAGGAGGAGGAGGAGGAGGAGGAGGAGGAGGAGGAGGAGGAGGAGCACAGACTGACAAGCCACGACTTGGAATGGCGGTAGTGAAGAGGCTGCCGGCAGTGGAGGTGGCGGCGCCCCGACGGCGGCGGAGCCTCTCCGCCCTCGCCGGCGCGGAGGGCGCAGGGGCCTCGCCCTCAGCTCATCGAGGCCCCCCACAGACGCCCCCAGGGTCAAAGGCGGGACCCCTCGCGCCTGAACAACAGGCGCAGGGCTCCCAGCGCACTGAGCTTGGGGCCGCCCGGGGGGTGTTACGCCGAGCGGGAGGCAGGCTTGCGCCCTCCAGGCGGCGGCGGGGCCCCCGACTCTCGCAGAGACGGGCGGAGGCTGCGCTCGCCAGGGCGAACGGCAAACGACACGCACATGGGACCCCCCCCGAAAAGTTCACCATCCCCATGGCCGGCCCCCCCTCTGCCGAAGCAGGGGCAAGCCACCCAGACCACGGGAAAAGTGGCCGCTTGGGGGGGGGTCCACCGTGCCTGGGCGTGGTTTCTGCCACCGTGGCGGCGGCGCGCCGCGTGCGCACTGCACCCTGGCCCCCCCCCCTGGCGATGACATCTAAAGCCCATCTCCTGGACGGTTGGCATGCGGTTGTGGCGAGAGAACGCGCCAGCGTCGCGGCGTGAGCCGTCGTTGCGGCAGGAGGAGGCGCAGTCATGGCGGCAGAGGTTCACAAAGATTTGGGTCGGCGCCCTGTTGGCAGCTGCCCTAGTGGCGGCAGCGGCCGCACTGGCCCTTGCCAGGACGGCCCGCGGTTAGTCCGAAGGCGGAGGTTAGATGGGTGCGGTGTGGAGGTGGGGGGGGGGCCAGGGCTACAGGAAGGTGAACCAGTAGAGAGTAGAGGTTGGTGGAGCCCCCACGCGCGGCGGGTGAGAATGCCCTTTGGAGGCCCACGCGATTCTCGCGGCAAGGATCTGAGCTCGACTGGAAAAAATCCCCGTGGGGGCCCGCGCTGATCGCAGTTGCCACCGACGTTCACGCTGTCGATGCGCCAGAAAGAAAATCGGCTCCCGTGCCACCAGCTGCGCTGCTTCCGTCTTCGCGGTGTTTGTGCGCGCATCGGATAGAAGGGTAGCCTAGAGATGGGAGTTGGCGGCCCTGTCTGCACGAAGGCAAATATTGTATTACATGGGGAAGTAACGCGCGGATCGGCCGCCATTGCAAATATTGTATTACATGGCAAATATTGTATTACATGGCCCTGTCTGCACGAAGGCAAATATTGTATTACTGGTCCGATCGCGAGGATTGCCTCGCGCTGTGGGCGGTCAGAGGAGAACCCCCTGACTCGCCGTGAGTAGGTCGCGCAGGTCCAGCCGGCCAGCTTTGACGGCGCCTGCAGAGTTCGGCCATGGCATCCACGGGTCGGGGCCGTAATGTGGACAAGCCTCCATATCCGTCTCCTGCTGGTCGCCGCGGTGGATGACGCTGAACTGCCCGCCTGAGGGCGCCGTCGTTGCCGATTTGCGTTCGCCGGTGTGTGAGACGCCCCCCCCTCGGCGTTGTGGTCCGCGATCACGTTGCGGATCGTTGCAGCCTTGCCGATGTCGCCTGTAGCGCGCTGCTGCATCTGGCGCGGTGCTCGCCGGCCGGCGGCGCTGCTCCCCGCGGTTCTGCCCGTGGAGGTCGCGGCCCACTTGGGCTGCGCAAGGTGGCGCCAATGCATTGCTCAACTGCGCATGGCCCTGAAGTCGACGAACTTTGGTCCAAGTGCCCCCAAGTTGGTGGCGCAGTCCCGATGCGCGGCTCGGTGGGTGGCAGCAGGTCGCATGCAGGTTGGGAGGTCCGGCGTCGGCTGTAGATTCTGCTGGCTATGCGGGCCGCATTTGGGCGAGGGGGTCTAGTTGTCGATAAGCACGACCGTAGTTACCACTGCTTCGATTGCGATTTCCTTCTGTAGGTCGGCGACGAGGAACGGCGTCGGCACACATGTGAGGTTGCGCCGTATAGATATTTTGCTGTCCGCGAAAATGTCTGTCATGTCGCATCACCACTGCTTACTCAGGCATGTCGTTGTGGCAGCGCCGCTTCGGGTAGGTCATCACGTTAGTCAGGCAGTGGTTGGCGTAGCTTCCCAAGCCCCTTTTGTCGGTGATTCGCGTAGAATAGGGCGCGCGCCCCGCAGCTCGCAAGACATGCAGTAGCTCTTGTGAGCCCCTTCCACGTACGCCAAGACGTGGTCGCACTCGATGCTTAAATCAGCGGCTGTTGCGCCCCTGTCGGCCTCTGCTGTGTCGGCCAAGTCAAGCATCTCGTCGCAGTGGTAGAAGATCGCGTCGTGGGTGCGCGTATTGGACATCGCGCGCTCGCGCTCGCCTGGGTCGTTGCTGACCATGACAGCCAGGCGCTCGATAATGTCGCGCACGCGGTCGCTGGTCCTCAGTCATGCCGCCATGCCGCGCGGCAGTAGAGGCAGAGGTCGCTTTGCGAGCTCGCTGGTCGCATCTCGGACGCGTTCGGCGTCGTCGTCGTCGTCAGCCTCGAGGCTATTGGCTCGCGAATGTCCCCGGCTTAATCACGTTATTCCGTGGCGTCTTCGGCGGTAGCTTTGCAGGTGCCTCCTGCCATGGCCGAGGTGCGCTCGGTCGCTCGTCCTCGCTGCCGCATGCTGCCCGTAGCGTAGCGGGAGGCACGGCATATTCTTCGGTGGCGCTGACGCCCTCGCAGCGGACTCCCTCGGTGCCTCGCGGCGCCCAGGCTGGGCTCGCAGGTTGATGCTGGCGGGCGGCCCCTCGCGGCCGGAGGGAGCGGCGGCCCCTTGGGTCGGGGCGGCTATCGCGTCGGGCAGTAGCGTCGTCACTGTCGCGCGTTGCGGTCTGATGCTTGAGTCAGCGGTTGCAGCATGCGACTGTGCTGCGTAGATCTCTGCGACGATCATGAGCACCCTTGCCGAATGCCGAGGTCGTCGCAAGGCGAAAGATGTCGATGTCGAAACGTTTCGCGTCGGCCACATCGCTGTCGGTTGGGCAGACAACTGTTTGCTTCAGTCGGCCCATGCTGGTATTGAAGTCGGCGCCGCCGCAGCATGCTGCGACGACGGCGTCGACGGAGGCGATGTCAACTGCAGAGGACCGAGCCTGAGGTGGTGGCGACCGCTTGCTCGGAGGCGCGGGGGGCGTCGTCGGCAGCGGCGGCTGTCCTGGTTGGGATGGCCCTCAACGGTAACTGGATTACGTTGTAGTTCACGTCGTCGAAGCACCCCGCGTTGTTGGATGATATAGCTGTTTGTTTCCCAGACTGCTTGTGGGAGTGCGTTGCCTGGGTCTGTCCACGTCGTTCCCCTGATGTCAAGGTTGTAGTAGTGCACTTGATGAGTCCAGACATAGTCGTTGCCCTGGCACGCGTAGGCGAGCCATGGCCTGAGTAGTGGCAGACGATGGTCGGGTGCAAATGGTGGTCCATCGGGGGCCCCTGTGCCTCGGATTGTCTAATCGAGCGCATGCGGGTTCTTAGTCGGGTAGTCTGGCGGGGGAACAGGGGGCGGCGGGTTTTTTGACAGTGGGAGCTGGGCCTTGTGGGGGGCCTGGCGGGTCGGATTGGCGGCAATGACCCTGTTGTTTGCATTTGGGTTGACTGGCGTAGGTTGGTCACGTATTGGCCATTCCTACCCATTGATCAAGTACCCCACAACATTAACAAGAATTCCAGAAAACATGTTAGAACGTGCGCGGTGTTAGCACATGCAGCCAGATAGGCCCGACTGCCCGAGAGCGCGTCCCTCGCGAAAACGGGCCGGCCCGAGCGAACACGCAAGGGCGCAAGGCCAAATCGCCACGCGCAGAAAACCAAGTAGGTGGCGACCGACAAGCAGCCGCCAAAATCAAGCGTCGGTCACCACTAACTGCCAAACTCAACATCTTTGACGCACCAACGATTGCGCACTTCTCGCCCGCCCGCAGCGACTGCAAGGACCGCGCGGCCCCCGCGAACCACTTGGCGCTTGAAGGTCGACGCAAGTGGCCGTCGCAACGATATGCTTGCATGGATGCAGTGCGTCGCCTGCGGTTCCACTTCCCGACGACGCGACGAGAATCCGCACCTCTTGGCAACGCGCGCGACTCTGGCATATGGACATGACATGTGGTAGAATCGCGCAGAACGGCACGTTCTGAAACCGAGCTACGATGGCACCAATGTCCACGGCCATTGCCCTGCACCTCGAGAACACCACCACGTTCAAATCAAATGGCGCGGCTGTAACAGTCGCCGCGCGATCACGCACATGCACTAGACTGGCCACGGCCGCGGGCGCGGCCACGTGCCAGTCACGACTCGCGCGCGTAGCCAACGACATGGCCACTGGCAAGTGGCTCGCCGAGACATGCCCATCGGCATGCGCATCGCAAAAAGTGACCGCGCACGCTGCGACGGCGAAGGCGCACGCAGAGTCTCCAATCGGAGAGGCGCCTTTCAGCAGTAATAAAGCGCATCCGCAAACCTGGACGTGCCGCGGCCGCGCAAAGAGCTGCGAACGCGGCCCCTCGCACGGCGAAGTGCACGACCAAAGGGGGCCATGCTCAAACCAAAATGGGCTCGGGAATGGCAGCCGCCATGGGCGTGCCGCAGAGAGAGAGAGAGAGAGAGAGAGCCGTGCACGTCAGAGGTGCATTGGCAAAAAAACAGCGAAATGAGATGCGAAGCCTCCGACGTCGCTGGCTCCATGCACAGGGAAGGCTTGCCAATCTCGTCATGCATACCCTGCGCGCCGCAGAGGTGCGACCATATGTGCGCACCGTGACTTCACGCGCACAGCCGCGCAAGAAGCAGGTCAATGCGCGTTGACGTCGGCGCCACTCCCAGGCGCGCGGCCAATTAGTTATGCAATGCCAGGGCCCCTCGAGGCGACCCCCGACCGTCACGCACTCGGGGATGCGATGGCGCACGGACGTCGCACTGGCCATCGCTTGGACGTCCATTTCCTGTGTTTTTGTTCGGTTTCGTGCGTGGTTTTTCCGCCAAATGATCAAGGATGCTCCTCGTTGGTCCTCGCCGAAGGAAAAACCCACACGTCCGAGCGATGCCAAGCGCACGCAGAACACCTGATTTTACTAAATCGCGCGCACGTGCCGCCCTCGAGCCAAAATGGCAACGGGTCGCACGCGCTGAGCGCGGGGGCGGGGGCGGGGGGGCGGCTCAGGAAAGGCGCGGTGGGAAGGAACAGCCCGCGGCAAGTATTGACCAGATGCCGCGGGATCTCATGGCTCAAGATCGGAGCACATAAATCGCACCAAGAAGGACGACGCCACGAACGCGCGGCGAGTCCCAGAAGCCCTGCTGGCGTAGATGGTCTAAGGGGGCTCCTCTTCCATCCGGGATCTTCTGACCCGGGTCAATCCAGACCCGGGTCAGTCAAGCCTGCAGGATCCTGCAAACTCCTGCAAGATCCTGCACCCAAACCCGGGTCAATGCGAAGGATCCTGCAGGATCCTGCAGGATCCTGAACCCACACCCGGGTCAATGCGACCCTGGCCCTGCAGGATCCTGCAAGATCGGGCGCTCTGGCTGACCCCCGTTTGCATTGACCCCCGTCTCAAGGCTCCCGATTCCAACCCTCTTCTCCCCCGCCGGACATCGGGGGCGGCAAAGAGGGAGGTGTCCAAGAGGGGGGGGTGCAAATCATGACTGGCGGCATGTGCGCGGCCCAGCGGGGGGGCCAGGGACGTAATGAAACAAGAAGAGGCACCACGAAATCTGGGGAAATATCATGGCCCTCGCCATGAGATCCCCCCCCTAGTCATATCACCCCCCTCTTTCCCGCCCCCGAGGACAGGGGCTCCCCCCTCCCCCCGCCCCCCCCCAGGGCCTGGGCGGGGCGCCCCGCGGGCGGCGCATATGCTGGCCAATGGTGGCTCCGGGCAGGCCTCGGAGACCCCGAGATTGACCTCCAGGAGGGCGCAAAAGCCCGAGGCGGCTCACTCTGGCCCTCAAGATGCCTCGAGAGGCCCCAGGACCGCCCCGAGACGGCTCCGAGCGGCCACGGAATCTCCCCAGGAGGCCGCCAAGAGACCCCAAGGCCGCTCCAAGACGGCTCTGGGTGGCCACGGAGCCTCCCCAGGAAGACCACCAGGAGGCCGCGGCCGTTCGAAATCTAGAAATTCGGCGTTGTCTGCCATCTCGCTTTTTCGCTTTCGGCGGCCTCCCGAGGCCTCCAGACAGCTCCAAGAAGGCCCCCGAGGGCCCCGAGAGAAGCCCGAACGAGCCCCGAGACGGCCCCATCAGCGCCCAAGAGCGCCCCAAGAACGCCTCTAAAAGGGCCCCAAGAGGCGATTCGGGCGTTGGCAAACCTGGGTTTAGTGGAACCTGGTTTTGTGATTTGTACCGGGGGCGCCCCCCCGTCCCATTTCCACGAACTGGAACTGCCGTCACCCGAAAAAACACCAGTTACGGCAAACCTGGGGGACCTTGGGCCAGGGGGCCACCCCGAGAATCCTGGGGGCACCTTGGGCCAGGGGTACTTCTAGCAACACCCGAACTGGGGGGCGCCCCCCCGCCCCGTCCCACGAACCGGAACTGCCGTCACCCGAGAGAACACCAGCTCTACAGCAGGCCTGGTTTAGTGAATCTGGCCAACTGGGGGGCCCCAGGGGAATACCACTAACCGGGTCCCCTTACCCAGGGTCCCGGCTATACCCGAGCGATGTTTGGTAAAACAGGGCTAGGATCGGGATAAATCGCTCCAGAGCGTTCCGGAGCGCTCTCAGAGCGTTCGGGAACGCTCTGGAGCGGCCGCGGCGCCCAATACATCCTCCAAACCCGCCGCCGATTCTCAGAGATTTCGAGTTATCCCGATCCGATTTTGTCCCGATCGTCGCGTCGTTTTATTTGGGCCCCCGGGGGGGGGGGGGGCGCCGGTCCGCAAGTCGCCTGCGACGCCGGCCGCGTGGGCAGAGAGCCCTGGAAGCCGGGGGCCGCCGTCGACCCGCCCGCGGACGTCGCCGCGCGGTCGATGCTCCAGGTTGGCAGAGCAAGACTATGGCCAGAAGCATGACCCATACACTCTGCGAAATGCTTAAGAAATCATGGGTTCAGAAATTCATAGTCTCAGAATTTGAACACAAACCCCCAATTTCTACTAAAAAGTTTGGTTTTCCATTGAAGCAAGAATAATCAAGACTCTGGCCGAAACCTCACGTTTTCTTGAGCATCGCCTAGGGTGTACGACCACCCTGCGGGTGAGAAAGAGGTCGGGGGGGAGGGGGCCAGCAGTGGGCAACAATGGTGATTGTTGTTCTGGCGATGCCAGTGGAGATCGTTGCGTCGCCGCTCGCTCTTGGAGAACCATACAGCACAGGATGTGGATGCGCCTGACGATTTGCATTTGCATTTGCTTATCGATATGCATGTCAATATGCTTTTCGATCTGCATTTCGATATGAATTTCGATGTGCATCTCACTATCGGTTTCACGATCGATCCCACGATCGATATCACGATCGACCTTACTATCGATCTCACTCGATCGGTCTCACTCGATCGATTTCAATATCGATATCACCCTCGATCGATCCAACTATCAATCTCACTGTCGATACCATTCCATGGATCTCGCTATCGATCGATAGCACTATCGATCTCACTATCGATATCACGATCGATTTCTCTATCGATCTCACTCGATTGATATAACGATCGATTTTCCCCAATCGATCTCACCACAGATCCCACTATCGCTCTCAGTATCGGTCCAACAATCGAGCTTACCATCGATCTCACTCGATCAATCTCACTATCGATTTCACAATCGATCTTACAATCGATCTCACTATCGGTCTCACTACCGTTTTCGCACCAGCGGGACACCAGGACACCAGCGGGACACCGGCGGGACACCGGCGGGACACCGCGCGGCACCGTTTGCATGTCGGGAAACATTTGGTCCGGCCGCGCCTCAGCCACAGGAGACTTACCAGGACACCAGCGGTGCGCCGGTGGGACACCGGCGGGGCACCGCGCGGCCCCGTTTGCCGGGGGGGGGAACTCATGTGGCCCGGCCGCGCCGCAGCCACGGGAGACGTTTCCTCTCGCCCGACCCCGCGCAGCTGCGCCCCGCCCGCGCGCACGGCACGCGCAGGCACGAGGCCGAAGCCGGTTTCCCGGTGGGGGGCTCTCCGTTCCACTAGGCGGAGGAGGAGGAGGAGGAGGAGGAGGAGGAGGTAACCTCCGAACCTTCCAAAGTGTAGGGTCTGCTCCATGAATCTCGTCATTTTGTTTCACAAACTGCCGTTTCTCTTTCATGAGTTAGTGAGGGGGTCTCCTACAGCGACCATTAGCAGGCCATGGCTGTTAACTTCTTGGCCCGCGGAATGAAAACACAAAAAACAGATTTGACAGACGAAGCGCGTTGAAATTTTCAAAATTCCGCCGAGCACTGATTTTTGCACGGCCTGTTTTGCCGTCGGCTGCTTTGCAGTATTCAGAATTCCACGGGGCATTGACTTTTGCCAGGCATGTTTTGCCATGGGGCGGCGTGTCATCGATTCAAAAGCGGGGAACCCCAGGCGATGCTCATTGGTACAACGCCCAGAGGGTTTCCGAAAAAAACAACGCACATGTTGGATTTGGCGCGCGGCGTACGCGAGTGAGAAAGCAGCCGTTTCTCTAGGGCAGCGCGCGCCTTGAGGGGACGCAAGCTTCAACGTGCGAGCGCGTCCACCGCGCAAGCGCAAACGCTACGAACGACGGGAAAAATCGTCCGCTGCACGGCGATGCGCACACCTGTCGCGACATCACTCGAGAGCGTCGCAATCACATTTATTTCCGTCCAACTTTGAAGACGGCGCTGCGTAACCAAAGCGCGCGCGGGCGCGCCAAAATCGAAGCAAACACGCACGCGCACACGCACGCACGCGCACACACACACATACACACACACACACGCGCGCACACACACACACGCACGTGCACGTAGCGAGCCAATCTTTTGAGCTGCGACGGGTACAAGCTAGACAAGGGCGCGGCTAACATAATTGACGGCAGCGCTTGCCTCCACGGCGCGTCTCGACTCGGCAGGACGCCGCGTGCCAGGACCGAACCGCCGATGGATCACCGATGCCTCCGGCCGAAGCGCACTGCGTGCAGCACGGATGCGCCTCGAGTAGCGGAAGATCGCGCCTCTCTCCGTGCGAAGTGCGCCTACAGTAGGATCGTGCGGCGTCGGCGCGAACACAGGCTGCTGACGCCGCGTTGTTCGTGCAGCTTTGGTTCAGTCGTCGCCCCGGTTGTGCAGCGTTTAGAGGCCTCCGAGATGGGGTCGGAGTACATGGTGTCGGAGGATCGCGCCGCATCGGCGATGCATCGGCGATGCATCAGCGATGCATCGGCGATGCATCGGCGATGCACCGACGATGCATCGCCGACGTCGGCTACGCATCGGCGACGTCGGCGTGGAGAAACTCGGGCTCCGCATCGAGCCGCATCGGCGATGTATCGCCGATGCGGCGCGACCCTCCGACCCCATCTACTCCGACCCCATTTGGGAGGCCTAGAGCGTTGGCTTCTGTCGGGCCCAGTGACGTCGCCGTGTCCCTTGGTGCTTCCACGTCGCAGAATTTGACCTCGAATGCCTTCGCCAGTGCCGCCGGCGCGCCCACGCCGCGTGAGCCTGCCGTGTCGTCGCCTCCCTCGGCGCTCCCGCGCAGTCCCTCCTGGAAAGTCGGGAGCGGCCAAGAGGGGGGTGTCCTCCTGCTCCTCCTCCTCCTCCTCCTCCTCCTCCTCCTCCTCCTCCTCCTCCTCCTCCTCCTCCTCCTACTCCTCCCTCGTGCTCCTTCTTCTCCCCCTCCCCCTCCTCCTCCTCCTCCTCCTCCTCCTCCTCCTCCTCCTCCTCCTGCTAAAGAGGGGGGGGTCCTCCTGCTAAAGAGGGGGGGGTGCAAATCATGGCCGGCGGCATGTGCGCGGCCCCAGAGGGGGGGGCCAGGTACGTATCGAAACAGGAAGAGGCGCCATGAAACCTGGGGAGATATCGTGGCCCCCGCCATGAGATCCACCCCCCCCTGGTCATCACCCCCCTCTTTGCCGCCCCCGAGAAAGGGGCTACTTCTCGCTCGGGCCAGGCCGCGCGGCGCGGGCACCTTCTCGCGCCCCCTACGGGTTGCCACAGCTCGATCGGCGCCGCACCCTCCGAATCTTTGCCCGGCCCTCCCCCCTCCCTCCACGCGCACACACTCACACTCACACACACGCACACGCACACGCACACGCACACGCACACACACACACACACACGCACGCACACGCACACGCACACGCACACGCACACGCACACGCACACGCACACGCACACGCACACGCACACGCACACGCACACGCACGCACGAAAACACAAACACAGACACACACAAACTTGTTTGGCGTCGCGACATCTTGTCGACTCTTGCGAATCGACGCTAAGTTGACGCTAATCGACGCGAAATCGACGCTACATCGACGCTAGCCGACGCTACATCGGCGCTCCCACCGACTCTCAGACGCTGTTCGACGCGACGCCGAAAACGGAATCGAGAGGGGTACACCCGGCTCGCATGACTGGCCACCGAAGGAGACGCCAACACGGTAATTACGGTGCACACGAGCCGTCCGCAGAGACCGTTGACCCTGAAGGGCCTGTCCTCGTCCTCCTCCTCGTCCTCGTCCTCCTCCTCCTCCTCGTCCTCGTCCTCCTCCTCCTCCTCCTTGTCCTCCTCCGCCTCCTCCTCCTCCTCGTCCTCCTCCTCCTCCTCCTCCTCCTCCTCCTCCTCCTCCTCCTCTTATTATTATTATTAGTAGTAGTATTGTTGTGATGCTTGTTTTTATGTTTATTCTTCTTCTTCTTAATATCATTATTCTGAATATGTTTCTTCTTCTTCTTCCTCCTCCTCCTCCTCCTCCTCCTCCTCCTCCTCCTCCTCCTCCTCCTCCTCCTCCTCCTCCTCCTCCTCCTCCCCCTCCTCCTCCTCCTCCTCCTCCTCCTCCTCCTCCTCCTCCTCCTCCTCCTCCTCCCCCCCCCCTTCCGGCCAGCGGTCCTGCGAGGGCCACCGGTCCCCAGGCCCTCGGGGCGCCGCGGGCACCGCCGCGCATCGCAGCCCTGCGGCGGGTTTTGCAGAGGTGCTCGCGTTGCGGCTGCCACGACCATGGACACCAAAGGCTCCTAAGTTCGCGTTTCGCGCTGCGCGAAGCGCGAAGCGCGAATAGCTTCGCGCTCTCGCGCCGCCCCCCAAGGGGGAGAAGAGGAGGACGAGGAGGAGGAGGAGAAGGAACGAGGACCGCGAAGCGCGAAGCGCGAATAACTTCGCGCCCTCGAGGGAGCCCTTGGGACACCCTCACAGTGCTATCATCGAATTAAGCATGTGATTCAATTGTCGGGCAACTGTCGTGGGAATGGTCAAAACCTGTGTTTGACATGTCTGAGACAATTCTAACACATGTTCTGGACACCTGGGAATTGTTTGGCAACCTGCTTCCTCTCCATTGATCGTCCTCCACACTTCTCGCGTCGGGAGAGGTACCCATGCCGTTGCCCGCGCCCCGATTTTTGCACTTTGTGGCCTCCTCGGACGCCCTCGTCGCCACCGCCGGGGTCGGATCGAGATGCTGGTCAGAACGCACCCCGGGAGAGGGGAGTAGCGGTATTGGCACGGCTGGTTTTCCCCACGACGGGGGGTGTTTGGCCGTGTTCGGCCGCTGCTGGGATCCGCGCGGAAATACTAAAAAGATCGGGCGGGACTATCAATGGATGCCGAGGCGGATTAAGTCTGGCCTGACCTAACTTACATGTGCGTCACAAATGCCTCAGGCGGCTTACGGGAATTCTGGATCCGGTCATCAATCGCCCAAACCACTGTCCGAACTGTAAACCACTTCTCAGCTAGGTCAAACCAGATATCCGCCACCGTGCCTCCTGGCACGCTGGTGCGTGGAGGAATGCCAAGACCTGTCTGGTAGGATACTTTGAATTCGGATAAA
>CAUYUJ010007011.1:0-49632 GCA_963575745.1 Prorocentrum cordatum
AAAAAAAACAAAAATAATGCGAACTGGGGGGGAAGACGAAGACCCTGGAAATACAGGACAGATCTTGGAAATCTTTGGATTTGTGTGCATTTGTTTTTGTGTGTCCTTGGGCCCCTCTAGTCTGGGTCGGCCCATCCTGGCCCTTGACCACGGGCCAGGGGGGTCCAATTTCGGTTTCACTTCGTGCCGCTTCACATACCCCACCAGCCCATCCAGAAGCGATGCCCAGGCGGGTTGATTTTCGTTAAAAATCGATATATTGAAAATCCGAAAACATCGGTGCGTAGCTGAGGATGTCTGCTTTCATATAAAACCATCACTTGACCAGGGAAGTGCAGGAGCAACCAGTGGAACAGCCTCAGTGGAGCTGGGAGCTTACCATAAGAGCCTTCCCGATCTGTTCACATGGGAGCCCCGTGGCGGCTCACTTGGGCCGTCTTCCCAGACATCCGTCGGTCCAATTTTTCTCGATGCGTAGGCAACTGGAGGTCTGGACCGGGCCTGTCGAGGGCCTCCAGAGGCCCCAAAGGCTTGCCGCTCCAATTTTTGCCGGAGCTTCGGGTTTGTGGGTTGTGGCCTTTTGGTGGGTCTTGGGATCTATGTGTGTATATAAATATATACAGATGCACCCGTGTATATACACATACCTATAGGACCACCCTTCGGGTGATAAGGAGGTTCGGGGGGGAGGAACCCACGTCTCACTCGATCGGTCTCACTATCGATCTCACTATCGGTCTCGCTCGATCGATCTCACTCGATCGATCTCGCAATCGATCTCACTCGGTCTATCTCATTCAATCGATCTCACAATCGATCTGACTATCGACCTCACAATCGATCTCGCTATCGATCTCACTATCGATGTCACAATCGATCTCACATTCGCTCTCACATTCGCTCTCACTATCGATCTCACTAGCAATATCGATCTCACAATCAACGTCATCATCATCATCAACGTCATCGTCATCAACGTCATCAACCTCATTATCATCATAATCATCATCATCATAATAATCATCATCATAATAATCATCATCGGGACACCATCATCATCACCTCATCACCATCATCATCAACATCATCACCATCATCATCATCATCACCATCACCATCATCATCATCGGGGCACCATCATCGTCACCATGATCATCATCAACATCATCATCGGGGCAACATAATCATCATCATCATCGGAACACCACTGTCATCATCATCATCACCACATCATCATCATGAACAACATCATCAACATCATCAACATCATCGGGATACCATCACCATCGCCATCAGCAACATCATCATCATCAACATCATCATCATCGGGACACCATCATCATCGTCACCATCATCATCACCACCACCATCATCATCATCATCGGGACACCATCATCAAAATCATCATCATCCTCATCATCAACATCATCATCATCGGGACACCATCATCGTCATCATCATCAGCAACATCATCATCATTGGGACACCATCATCATCACCATCATCGTCAACCGCATCATCATCAACCTCATGAGCATCATCATCGGGACACCATCACCATCATCTTCATCAGTATCCTCACCATCATATCAGCATCATCTCATCATCATCATCTACATCATCAGGACCATCAACATCATCATCATCGGGACACCATCATCATCAGCAACATCATGATCATCAACATCATCATCGGGACACCATCATCATCACCATCAGCACCATCATTATCAGCATCATCAGCATCGTCAACATCATCATCATCATCACCATCATTGGGACACCGTCATCATCACCACCATCACCATCATCATCATCATCAACATCATCGACATCATCATCATCATCATCACCATCATCGTCATCATCATCATCATCATCATCATCATCATCATCATCATCATCATCATCATCATCATCATCATCGGGACACCGACGGGACACTGGCGGGACACCGGCGGGACACCGCGCGGCACCGGACGCCGGAAGGGAGTCATTTGGTCCGGCCGCGCCTCAGCCACAGCGGGACACCGGCGGGACACCGCGCGGCACCGGTTGCCGGAAGGGAGTCATTTGGTCCGGCCGCGCCTCAGCCACAGGAGACTTTCCTCTCGCCCGCCCACGCAGCTTCGCTTCGCACGCACGCACGGCACGCACGAACACGAAGCCGAAACCGATTTCCCGGTAGGGGGGCTCTCCGTTCCACTTCGATCTCACCCCCTCACCTCCGATATATACATGTGTATATATACACACATCGTTGTGTACATATATGTATGTGCACACACATATGTATATATAAATGTGTTGTTGTGCATATATGCATATGGTTGTGCCCATGTTTGTATGTGTGTACATATATATATATATGTATATATAAGTGCAGTGCGCATACCCGTTATGTTTTTCGTTCTCGGATATTCATCTTCATTGCCTCCCTTTCGCCTCGCTTTATCCCCCCATCTCACGATGTGTGTATATACAATACACGTATTACACATATACATGTATGAATATGTAGATGTGTAAATCTGTATGTGTGTGGGTCCAGGCCGCACGTCTATGGGGGTGTTGTTTCGGGCGCGTTCTTTTGTGTTTTCGAGGTGCTGGGGTTTCATGGGTCTCATTCCCTCTCTTTCTCTCTCTCTTCCTCTCTCTCTCTCTCTCGTTCTCTCTCCTCCTTCCTCCTCCCCCTCCTCTTTGCTTCCCCGTCTGCGTGCTCTCGCCTGAGAGGCCACCAAACAACTCACTCAAAAGAAAGCTCCCGCCTGAGGGGTAACGAAAAGCTCCAGGAGACTCCCGCCTGAGAGATCCCCAAAACGCACTCAAAACGAGGCTCCCGCCTGAGAGATCAAAACAAATATTCAAAACGAGGATACAGTCTGAGAAATCAAACAAAAAAAGGGTCCCGGCTGAGAGGCCCCCTCCCTTCAACAAAAACGAAATAATGTTTCGTATTTTTGTTGATGATCAAAGAGCCGCCCTTCTCATCGCTGCAACTGTTCCAACAAATCTCAAACATCCAAACTTTCAGAGGAGAACTCCTCAGATTCCAGAGGACGGGTAAAAGAGGCGGAGGCGGGGATGAGGACGAGCTCTTCTATGAAACTTTGAGTTTGGTTGTATTTTTCTTTGGTGACAGTTGCAGGGATGAGAAGAGTGACTCTGGATTGTCGGGTTCTTCCCAATCATCCTGTGGCGCTGGGTCCTCGTTTTTAAGAGACAGCGCCCCGCGTCTAACCTCCTCCCGCTGCCCCCTCCCTCCTCCCCCTCCTCCCTCCTCCCATTCCTGTTTCTGCCCGCCGCATGTCCACCATGTTTGCACACCGCTCACGAGGACCGTGGCCCCATAGGGAGCTCCACCGAAGGCCCCAGCGGCAGGGTTTGCATGCGTCCCCCCGCCCATTTCGGCACACACCCCTCACGAGGATCGTGGCCCCATAGGGAGCTCCACCGAAGGCCCCAGCAGCAGGGTGTGCATGCGTCCCCCCGCTGATGTCTGCACTCCCTTCACGAGGATCATGGCCCCATAGGGAACTCCACCGAAGGCCCCATCGGCAGTGTTTGCATGAGTCCCCCCGCCCGTTCCGGCACACCCCTCACCAGGATCGTGGCCCCATAGGGAGCTCCACCGAAGGTCCCAGCGGCAGGGTTTGCATGCGTCCTCCCGCTGATGTCTGCACACCCTTCACGCGGATCGCGTCACCATAGGGAACTCCACCGAAGGCCCTTGCGGCAGGGTTTGCATGCGTCCCCCCGCCCAGTTCGGCACACCCCTCACTAGGACTGTGGCCCCATAGGGAGCTCCACCGAAGGCCCCAGCGGCAGGGTTAGCATGCGTCCCCCTGGTGATGTCTGCACACCCCTCACGAGGGTCGTGGCCCTAAAGGGAGCCCCACCGAAGGCCCCAGCGGCAGGGTTTGCATGCGTCCCCCCGCCCATTTCGTCACACACACACACACATCACGAGGATCGTGGCCCCATAGGGATAGGGAACTCCACCGAAGGCCCCAGTGGCAGGGTTTGCATGCGTCCCCCCGCTGATGTCTGCACACCCCTCACGAGGATCGTGGCCCCATAGGGAACTCCACCGAAGGCCCCAGCGGCAGGGTTTGCATGCGTCCCCCAGCCCAGTTCGGCACACACACACACACACACACACGCGCACACCCGTCACGAGGATCGTGGCCCCAACGGGGGCTCCACGGAAGGCCCCAGCGGCAGGGTTTGCATGCGACCCCCCGCTGATGTCTGCACACCCCTCACGAGGATCGTGGCCCCATAGGGAGCTCCACCAAATGCCCCAGAGGCAGTGTTTGCATGCGTCCCCCCGCTGATGTATGCACACCTCTCACGAGGATCGTGGCCCCATAGGGAACTCCACCGAAGGTCCCAGCGGCAGGGTTTGCATGCGTCCCCCCTCTGATTTCTGCACGCCCCTCACGAGGATCGTGGCCCCATTAAAAGGGGCCCACCGAGAGCAGTACCCACAACGCGGTATTCACAGCTGCATATGTCTGGGTCTTTCGCCAGGATAGTTTGGGGGGGGTCTCTCAGGCGGGAGCTTCGTTTTGGGTGTTATTGCTTGGATCTCTCAGGCGGGAGCCTCGTTTGTGTGTGTTGGTTTGGAAGCTCTTGGACCAGAGCTTCCTCAGGAGGAGAATGATCATGAGCAGGACGAGGACGAGCAGGCGGAGGACCAGGAGGAGGCCACGACGGGATGTTCAAGGGGGCCACCGTGGGGGCCATATTCACGGGATCTTCACCCCGTGAATATGGCCCGTTCCGTTCGCTTGGCGGATTATAGAAAAGACGGAGCGACGGACTGCCAACATTCGCAAGGTGAGCTCGAGAAGGCAGCCGTCAGCATCGTAGATGCTTTGCCTGGTACGCACAAGGATCCGCCAACCGGGACGTCCACGAACGTGCGCGGAGATTTCTCGAAGCTGAAGTATGTGCAGTCGCTCGACCCAGTAGCGAAGCGATTGGCTGCGGGGGCCAGCGCGGTCGCTCGCAAGATTGAAGGAACGCACGAGGTGCGGACGCTGATGAGGTACGACACCCATAATCTGCTCAAGTCGCCCATGGGGTACCGTTATTCCGTTATTTTTCACCATGTCCCCGGACGAGAGCCACAACCTGGCAATGGTGCGGCTGTCGCGGTCGCGAAAGAAGGACCCTGTGAATCGTCGAGCGGCGCGGGCGCTCCACGGCCCTACGCACGGTGGGTTGCGGGAGCCGTCGCTGGCGCACGTGGATGAAATATTTGGAGATGCCGTGACAAAGGATGGGCGCGAGCAGGCGGGCGAGGGCGGATCGGGCACGGAACGGGCAGAGGGTGGCGACGACATGGACATGGCAATGCCTTTGGCGACGTTGGCAGATGCCGCTCCCGCGTCGGACGAGAGACGGGCAGTGCTAGCTCGGGGCCCGCTGGCGGGCGTTGATGGGTTTCGGGTCATCGTGGGGCTTGTTTTTGAATGCATTTTGGGCATGCGGTATTGTCCGAAATGCCCAGATTGCGAGTGTGCGGACTTGCTTGGCAGCAGCGCTACGGCGGCGGGCGGGCGCCTGGGTCGCGTGGACGGGGTGCGCGGCAGCATTGAAGCTCAGAAGTCGGCTGGGAGTCTGCACTTGCACGCGCAAATCTTCGCGCACTGTTTGCACCCGCGCACCCCGTTGCGCGAAATGACGCAGTGGCCGCCAGACGCGCTGAAGGAGCTGGTACAGGAACACAAGAGGTACAAGAGAAACGCGAGTCGTCAGGAGCACGCTGACGTAGAAGGATGGAGGAAGAGGAAATCGGAGGTGGAAAAGGCGCGGCTCACGCACCACGAGACGACGGATCTGGTCGGAGCGCCGGGGCACTTACACAGCGGCCACACGAATGGGCGGTGAGAGACGGAAGGAGGCGGTAGGAAAGCAACGAACGACATTGGCATATGCGTGCCCGATCCAGGGGGAATAGAAAATGGGAAGAAGATGAGTGAGGAAGGGCGAACGTTGCTGCAAAAATCTCTGGGCGCCCGGGTGCCGAAGGGGCAGGAGTTCCGACAGAGCCACGCGCACCAGTGGAGTAAGCGTTTGCAGCGCGTGGCACCGTTGGCTCATTGTCAGAGGAAAGACAACGCGACGCAGTGCAAAAGCTATTTCCCGCGCGCGACGCGGTTAATAGATCGCGCAGTGGTCTCACGCCATGGTTTGTCGAAAGCGCGCGACATGCCGCGAGCAGGGGGGGGGGGGGGGCGCGACAGGGTGCTTGCACGGGCCAACGAACGAAGAGAACTTGAACGGCACGCTGCCGGCGATGCTAAGCGGCGCCGTAGGGTTGAATTTCAACAGAAGTTTGCAGATCCCGCACAGGTTCCCGGTGATCGAGGCAACGCGCGATAGTTGCGCGTGCGAAGAGTTGTGCTGGGAGACGGATCGGCCCATAAACATGGTTCTGGCAGCTCAGCGAGCGCAGAATGCAGCGGCGGGGCATGCGGCGGACTATCTGCGCAAGCGGTGTGCCCCGTCGTTCAACGGGGCGAGGGAGATCAAAAAGGGCCGCCACGCGCTGGCGGAGCAGACGAAGGACAGGACTGCGGCGTAACGAGCGAACCGGCACATGAAGAGGTTTCTCAGTGACACGCACGGGAGAGGTGCGGTGGGCGCGGTCAGCGCAGGAAAGTGCGAATCTGCAAGCGTACCGCGACCCGAGAGACGTGACCGGGGCCGAGAATATCAAGTTTGCGAAGACAGCAATGATCCCAGGAGCACAAGCCGTCCGCATGGCGGGGCGGTTCTGTGCTGACGGGGACGGCGCGGCCGCGGCAGCGTATGGGATTTTGGAAGCGGGCAAACGAGAAGGGTCGAAGAAGGTTCGAAGTGTGCCCGAGAGTACGGCGCACTTGCATGGCACGCGCCTGGCGGGCGCTCCTGGTGCGCCCGACTTGGCACATTCATCATTGTATGAGTTCTTGCGTTATTGGCGCATAGAGTTGACAGCATTTCCCCGCAGCGGAGCAGAGATTGCGGCTGCGGCCAGCAATGATTACCAGGCGGAGCTGACGCTGTCTGGGATTCGGAAGGTCCGCGAAGCAGACCAGGGGAGACCGGATGCTAACGAAGGGGGGGCCCAGGCGGGGGCCCAGTTGAAAGCCGGCGTGGATTATGTGTTCAAAGAAGGAGGGGGGAGTGATTCGTGGGTTCAGTTTCCGGATGTGCCAGAGATGGAATTTCTGAGACGCGCGTGGGCGCCGGCGCGGAACGAGCGCCCGAGGAACCCGAGTTTTCATGGAGCGCCGCAGCCGAAGCACGGGGCGGGGGAAGAGGATGGGAACGAACTCTTGTTGATGGGATATTTCCGGGCGTTCGCACTTCGTGGCGATGTCGACTGTGGAGCGCCGCGCCTGCGGGATTTCCGCGGAGCGCAGGGGTCGTGGGCGGGGGCGTCATTGTGGTTAAAGAAAGGCATGCCATGTGAAGAAGCGAAGAGGTACGTGCAGAACTACATGGGCGTCGTGGACTTGCGAACAGTCACGGAGGAAGATCTCGTGAAGCACGAGGACGAGCTGTACAGCGATGAAGAACTGGATCCGAGACTTGCCGATGCGGCGACAAGGCGGAAGACGCACGTAGGAGGTGCGTCCATGGAGACAGGGGACAGGCGGGCAGATTCAGTTGTGGAGCGCGAGAAAGAAAAGTCGGGAGGCCACGGCAAGGGTCGACGCCGTGCGGGGCGAGAGTACAAGTCGCAAGAACGGAAAGCGCAAGATGCGCGGAAGGGGCGGCGTGTTGCGGTGGGACGACGCGGCAGTTAAGAGAGCGCAAGCGGCGGCCGCGGCGTCGAGAGCCGCAGAGGGCAGCGGCGCAGGCGAAACGGAGGGTGCTCCAGAGATGGTGGCGGCGACAAAAGCAACGGCGTCAAATGTGCGGAAGTGGGGAAACGGGCGTCTGGAGAGCGGGTTGATTGCGGGGCAGCGTTGCGTCGTCGAGAAGGTGGCAGGTCGAGCGACGGCGCAAGAGTTCGCGGGTTCCGCGAGGTGCCAGACATCAGGTCAGACTCGCTCTGACATGGGGCCCTTCGTGTGGATGTTACATGACGGCCCAGGGGCAGGGAAGAGCTTCGTGATGGACAAGATCTGGAAAGAGCTATTCGAGAAAGAGCTCGTGTGGACGCACGGCGTAGATTTCCAGGTAGCAGTGTTGCAGGCTACAAACGCCGCAGCGCTCGACGGGGACACAATCCACAGTGTTTTGGGGCTTGGTGTCAACAAAACGAAAGAGTCGAACGCGGCGAGCGATGCGAGCGCGGACGCGAAAAAGAAAACGAAGAAAGAAAAAGCCGCGCAGCGTATGTGACTGTGGAAATAGCTGATAGTCGACGAGGTGAGCAGGTGAGCATGGTCAGCGCGAACTTCATTGCAGAGCTGGGCTCGCACTTGCGGTCGTGCATGCCAGCTGCATGTGACGCGAAGATAGGTGGGGGCGGCGTGGTCAGGCCCTTCGGGGGCGTGAATCTGTTGTTCTGCTGGGATTTCTATCAATTGGAGCCCCCGTCGGGGACAGCCACTTATGCGCTTCCCGCGTCGTATCTGAAAAACGCGAGGAAGCACGCGCAGTACATGGGGCGCTGGAGGCGAAGGGGCAGTGCAGGGGATGACAGAGCTGGCGGAGTGCAAGCGCGCGGGGGACCAAGACGATTGGTTTCTCCCAGCGCAGGACGAGTTCCGCCGAGGAGCGTTGTCTGAACGCACGCACCATGTTTTGCATGGCAGACCGACGGATGCGCAGGGGTCGCGGGTGAACGGCGCGCCGTTGTGCGGGAACGGCCGTTGCGTAACAGACGCGGAGGCAATTGCAAAGCAAAACGAGCTAGAGTGTGAGACATGCAAAGTTGAACGTGAGAAGAGAAAGCTCGTCGTGACGTCGCCAGAAGACGCTCGATTTCGGAAGGGGGGATTCATTGAAGCCGCCGCCATTCATGCGAATCAGGACATTCGGATACACGCCGGGAAGCAGAGAGCTGCGCAGTGGGCCAAGGAGCGAGGAGAACAGCTGCTGCGGGTCGCAGCCAGAGACCGCGCTTGCCACGGGGGGGAACAGAGGCGGCCGTACACCGTGGAGGATCAGATACGTTGGCTGGGGCACCACGAGAAGGAGTGCGCGAGCTTGCCCGCTGGCCAGGGGGCCGCCCGTGCCTTTGGGAGATCACTTGGATCGGTCGAAGAAACAGCTTCTGAGGGGGCGCACAGCGACGATCCATGGATGGGCGTTGCACGAGAACGAGGTCTTGGGAGATGAAGAAGAGGAAGTATTGTTGCATCTAGCGAAGGTGATTGTGTTGGACTTCCACACGAAGGAGTGGCACCTGCCAGGCTGGGAAGCCAGGCCTGCATCCGATCTTTCCATCGAAAGGGCGAAATTGGTTCTTGGACGGGCATCGGAAGCATCCTGTGTTGAGTGCGAAGCGCGCCCAGTTTATGATAACCCCGGCTTTAGCAGTAACGGCGCACTCTGCGCAGGGCCAGACCACGGGGGCGGTGATAGCGGACTTGGAAAGAGGGCGCGGCGTGAGTTGGATGTCAAATTACGTTGCCATCGCTCGCGTGCGCAGGCGGGGGAACCCGCTGATCTCCAGGCCTGTTGATAGGGCACCGCGCAACGCAGGTGAGATGGCGGGCGCGAAAAAGACATTGCAGGCGCCACGAGGGGGGGGCGTGGATTGGGACGCATGGGAGGCTGAACTGATGCCAAGAGACCAGTGCGAGCGCTGCCGGCGGAGGTTGCTGGTAGAGGCGTTCGCGATGTACGAGTTCCAGAGGAAGGAAAGGCCGGCGCCCTGCAAGGAGCGCACGGAAGAGATGAAGAACGCCGACGAGAAGCGGCGCACAACGCGCAAAGGGTGGGCAACGAGAGCGAAGGGTGAGGATGCGACTCGACACGGTAGCGGTCGGAACGCGGACGCGGCGGCCGACGACGGGGAGACGAAAAAGATTAGGACACTGTACTGCGCGAAGTGCAGCCATGTCGAAGCCAGGCAGAAGTCGCGGAGCGGCAGCGCGAAGTGGAACGAGAGTGTCGGCGAAGTGCGGTGTTCGAACGACAAGTCTATCTCCCTTTTCGAAGATAGGGCGGAAATGTCGGAAGCTCAGAAGAAGCGCCGCGAAACAGGGGAGAGACCGTGTCGGAAATGCGCAGAGGCGCGGGACACGTGGACTCGAGAAGCAAACAACCGCAAACGGAAAGCAGAGGCGGAAGCGGAGCCGCTGCCGTGCTGCGCGCCAGGTTGCAGGGCGTCCTTCTGGGAGGTCGGCCATTTGAGTCGCAATCAATTGAAGCACCACCGGAGCAAGACAGGGGCAAGGGCGGCGCGCGGAAGCTGCGGCAAGCGGGGCATCACCGCGAAAGGCGTGGCCGACGAGACGAAACAGTTGAAGCGACCGCTGGCGCGCGCAGCGCGCAAGAAAGAGTTCGCTCGGCAGCAGCACACGAGCGCCAGACAAGAGAACAAACATTTCACAAGGAAGAGTAAGGTTGCATGCGCGGAGCGCATTGCAGTTGGCTTGACGGCTCGCAATGCGGACGCGTACGAGTGCTCCGGCGCCTGCAAGAGCAAGCTCCCGAAGTCGAAGTTCACGGTTGGACCGAATTTCGCGCGCGCCTTGGAAAGACGCGCGTTGAAGTGCAAGGCGCGCGCGCGAGATCCACGGAAGCGCTTGAGACAGCGCGCGAATGTTGGGGACGGGGGGGGAGGAGCAGGAAAGGGCGGGAGGCGCGAGGATTGAGGAGCGCTGTTGGTTTGACTTGGGGGCCCCGTGAGAGTTTCCTGGGCCGTCTTGGGGCAGCGTTGGAGGCCCCATGGGCGGTCGTGAACGCCGTGATAGCCGAAGAGTCATTATGCCACAGAATACGTTGCCCTAGCGGGTGTCGACGATGTGCACGTCTTTGTGGCTCGGGGGCCTCGTGGAGGCAGTTTGGCAGCTTTTTGGCGGCAGTTCTGGAGCTTCTTTTGGGCTTATGATGGGCTTCTGGGGGCCTCTTGGAAGCCTCTGGGGGCCTCTTGGGGACATATTAGGCCCTCCCGGGAGCGCTTCGATGCAGAAGGCTCGGATTTCCTATTCGGGCTCCCCCTCTTGGGCCCTTTTTGGCGCTTTCTTGAACCCTCTTGGGCGCCTTTTGGACCGTCTTGGCGTCTTCTTGGGCCGTCTTGGGGCCCTCTTGGGAACTTCTTGTGCGCAGTTGTCCACGCAGTGAAGGCCGAAGAGTCGCACATGGAAAAACTTGGTGGTGTCCCATAAGAATCAAGCGATTTTGGCCTCGCGGGCCTCTTTTCGTAAGCCTGTTGGAGGCTTGTTGGAGCGGCTTGGCGCCCTCTTGGGCCGTCCGGGGCCCATCTTGGGCTGGGCGTCTTGCAGCGATCATTCGGCGACTTTGTGCACTGTTGGACCGTCTTGGGCCTTGGGGGCGTCTGGAGAGGCTCCAAGCCGAACCTGGGGAGCCCAAACCGAGCCGGATGAGTTCAGCGAAGGGGCGTGCGCGGCCGGGTGGGGGTCAAGTTGCCGGTTTTGGACAATCTCACACGCCTAGAGACCCACAAGGGGTCGGCGGATAACCTGCGCGCTCATTTTAAAGTCGCGTTCGCCGGGTCTGTCCGCCCGGCGCGACCCCAGCGAAGCGAGATTGGCAGCGAGAGATGGGGGAAGCGAGCCGTAAGGGCAACAACAAAAAAGATGGCCCCAATACGTCGCAAGAAGGCGCCCAGACGCTTCAAGGTGCCTCCCACTGGCGAAGACCGCCTTAACGCAGCCCATGAGGGCCCAACAGACCCCAAGACCAAGAGGGACCCAAGACGGCCCAAGAGACACCCAAGATGGCCCAAGAGGGCCCCAAGACGGCTTTAAGAAGGGGCCCAGACGGGGGATCCCAACGGACTTTCTGGGCCCTCGGCCCCGAGAGGCCCCCAGGAGGCCCCAAGAGGCGCCCGGGAGGCCCCCAAGACGCCGCCAGAGGCCCCCAAGGGGCCCCCAAGAGGCTCCCGAGGGGCCCCCAAAAGCCCCCCAAACGGCCCCCAACAGGCACTGAACCGGGCCCCAAGAGCTTCGGAACTGCTTCCAGGAGGCCCTCAAGAGACCTGCCACGAGATCCGAACGAACTGTTCAGATGCTTCAATGAGGAGCGCCAGACGCTTCCAGGACGACCCCAGATGGCCAGTTGTCGTCGCCGAGTTCGTTCGTCGTCGTCGTCGTCGTCGTCGTCGTCGTCGTCGTCGTCGTCGTCGTCGTCGTCGTGCAGAGGTGACATGACCACCTCAGCTCATGACATCTCAGAGTCCACAGTTTACGATGACGTCATAGGCGAACGTGGCTGGACCACCATAGGACAGGGCATGAGGTCAGAGTTGCAAGGATATCTCAGGCCAATGTGTCCTGACCACCTCAGCTCAGGGCATGTCGGAATCCAGGGTTCCCTGGATGTCCTGGGCGAAAGTGGCCGAGCCACCATGGAGCGTCTTATCTCCTAGGTCAGAGTTGCAAGGATGTCTGAGGCGAAAGTGGACTGACCACCCCAGCTCAGATGTCCCAGGCGAAAGCGGCCGGACCACCAGGGGGCAGAGCATCCTCGAGGTGAGAGTTGCGAGGATGTCTAATGCGGAAGTGGCCTGACCACCTGAGCTCAGTGCATCTCATCACCCACAGTTGCAGGGCTGTCTCGGGCGAGAAGCAATGACCACAATCAGGCAGGGCATCTCAGAGGTCAGGGTTGCGAAGATGCCTCAGGCAAAGGTGGCCACACCACCTCAGCTCAGGGCATCTCGGAAACCCGAGCTGCGAGAATGTCACAGGCGAAAACGACCGGACCACCACGGGGCAGGGCCACACCACCTCCGAAGTGTTTGGATATCTCAGCGGTGCTCGCGTCGTGCACCTTCCTCGCGTGGACTATTGCTTGGACCTCGCATTGCCAAGCCCTGCTCTGCACAATCCCTCTTGTGCGCCTTGCCTTGTACGCCCTCACTCTGCGCGAACCCGTTCATTCTATTAGAAGTAGTATCGGCCGCGGCCATCCGACGCCCCAAAGAAACACACTGAGGCTTCCCTCCACCCCTGTCCCCCTCTTGTTGACTCCATATGTCCTCGTGCATCTATTGTTTTCGTTTTCAGGCGTTGTGCTCCATGGTAGTTTCGCAGCAAATCCCGTCCCTGAGCTTAGCTAGAACCGAAGCGCGCGCGAAGCGCGCGCATGGTTCTAGCATATATATATATATATATATATATATATGTATATATGTAAATGTATATATATACATATATATACATATATATATATGTATGTAAACACATATATATAGTGCGCATGCTCGTGCTGCTCTTCGCCTTCGGATCCTCATCCTCCCTCAGTTCCCTTCTGCCTCGTCCTGCCCCCCCCCCCCCATCCACAGCAAGCAGCCCGAGGAGCGCCGCCGTCGCGCCGTCGGGGCCCTTCGAGGCCAGCCCCGCGCGGTTCGACAGCGAGGAGCGCCTCTGCCTCCAAGCCTAAGCAGTGCTGCCCACCTCGGAGGGCCAAGCCTACCAGCATCTAGAAGGCCAACATCTGAGGCCGATGCCAAATACCGTTTTCACGTCCTGGCCAAAAGGGTATATGGGCTCATTGGGTGCCGTGACGTCCATGGACATTTTTGGGGGGGATACGTCTGTGGACAACGTGGCCGTTGCGTTCGGCGCGGTGCAAGGTCGGAGAAAGGGCGGTGCAAGGTCGGAGAAAGGGTAGATCCGTCCACGGTATGTCCCTGTTCTAGAGCAGGTCCCACATGATACTCCAAGTGCTGCCCACCCTTGAACTCTTTCTCGCCCCCCCCCCTCCCCATCCCCATCCACAGCGAGGAGCGCTTCCCAGACCCCCTCGCGGTTTGAAAAAACACGACGGGAGTTATTTCTATATTTTCGGTCTCCGGGCGCCCTTACTGGGCCCCGGGACCGTCAAAGAAGAACTCAGGATGAAAAACCGGTCACAGGGGAAGGGGCCCAGAGCTCTGAGAGTCGACGTGGTGAAAACATCACGAAGTGGGGGGTCGGGGTTTTGCCTCGGAGGTTCTTGCTGGTCACCCTTGACTTTTTCTCGCCCCCCTCCCCCATCCCCATCCAGTTCCTTCCCCTACCCCTCCTCATCATACGCGCGTCGTCTCTCCTCGATCACCCCATTGTCTCCTTCCTCGTCGTCTGCTCCTCGTCGGTCCCTCCTGCTTCTCTCCTCCTCCTCCTCCTCATCCTCATCCTCATCCTCCTCCTCTCCGTTCCTTCCTTCCCGCTCCTCCCCGCCGGCGAAAGGAGCGCAATTGCTTCAGGCGGGTACCGGCGCCCTCGCGTGCCTGCGGGACACCGCGGGGGGCAAGAGAGGAGCGAGAGGAGGAAGAAGGAGGGCCGGGAGGGAGGAAAGCGGACGGGGAGAGGGAGGTACAGGAGAGGAAGGAGGAGAAACCCGTAGCCTTGTCGGCTCAAGCCATTTTGGCTCAAGTTGCCATCTCGTCAAGGCAGCTGGCCAGGACAGCCTTTGCTTTGTGGGTAGGGAAGCATCACGGCCTCGCCCGCTGTGCGCTTGTGTGAGCTCTAGTGGGAGCAAATTCGTTTCATTCGATTCTATATTTCTGCCCATGAGTTCTAAGGATGTTCTCTCTTCGGCCCCAAAACAGCCGCTGTGAGCATGCACCAAGTGCCACCGCTCAGGGAACTGGGCATCGAGGGTCAAGTGTGCGCGTGGATCGGCGGCCCCTTAATATGTGCAGAAATCGGCCAAAGCTGCACATGAGAAGATCCTTTCGTCAGGTGCGTGCGGGGGCAAAGTGCCGAAGGGGAAGTGGAGTTCAGGTGCACCGCCAGCGCTTGACTCTACGCTCAAGAAGATGCTCAGCCGTCTCGATGGGATCGAGAAGCCTACCTCGGCCCCGTCGTCTTCGCCGCCATGGAGGATGGAGACGGGGTCTGCCACCACGCCCAGCAGCGACCAGAAGGATGCCAAGGATCGCCTGGCGTACTTGCAGAAGGTCGTGAGGGTTGCCACTCACTAGGAGGACAAGATGGTGGTTGAGGAGCAGGTTGCCAAGCTCCAGAATGTCATCAACGACGCAAAACCCCTCCAGATCCAGCAGCACAGCATTGCGACCAGGTTGAAGCGGGCGCGACAGAGTGCACCTTCGTTGGAGACCAAGCTTGAGACCTTCAAGCAGGAAGTTGAAGAGGCGCACAAGCTACTTGAATAATGGCTCGCCAATGCACAGCACGCGCTGGAAGAGGCGAAGCGGCGGGTCGCAGCACTCGAGCAAGAGGCCAGAGAGAGCCTCGCCAAGTCGGTGGCGTGCGCTGACGGGCCTGTGCTCAAGATGGAGGAGCAGCAGATGGGCGCGGCCTCGGAGGAGTTCAAGGCATGTTTCCAATCTCAGAAAGGCGACGAGACGGCCAGCAAGCACCTCCAGGTGTTTTTTTCCAGCACGCTGGAGGCCCAGGCGGTTGCTACCCGCACTAGCTCTTATCCTCCTCCTGCTGCCCCCTCACACGACGGGGGCATGGTGCTTGACGAAGATGACGAGCAGCATCTTGAAGACGCCACCGAGCAGGTTCGACAAGCAAAAGGGAGAACAGCTCAGGCCGAAGGCGAAGCAGCAGAGGCAGCACGAGCAGCTCTAAAAGATGCCCGGAAGGAGTTGCAGTCACAGATCCAGGCTGCAGCAGCCAAACGTCAGAAGCGGGGGGAACCTCGCCTCTGAGCCTATCAGACACGATGTAGATTTTGCCTACGAGATTGGGGTGATGGACGATCTGCGCCACGGGCCAATGGTTGACCGAAGTGGTGATGCATGCCGACGCTTGGGGGAGGTCCCAGGGTTCGTGGCAGTCAAGCTAGCTGATTGTGAATGGCCTAACGTTGGTTGTCTGACCCCTGCAGCGCGACCTGAGTTGCAGTTCCGGGGCGCCAGACTCGACCGCCAGCACGCGAATGCGACGGTCATTTGTTCCACGGGCCCGGGAAGTTCTACTCCCTAGCGCACTGGGGCATCTTTGTCGACAGAGACCGCACTCTTGGCTCCTGAGATAGCGGAAGCCCCCAGTGGCAGCGGCACCCGCGAGACTTGGGCGCGCCCGAGCCCTTCAATCCGCGGGAAGTCCCCCACAGGGGAGAATCGCTGAAGGAGCTTCGCAGCGCCCCACACGCTGGAGCTCAACGGCCCGCGGGTCGCAGAGGTGGCCCCGGTCTCTCGGTCAGAGCCTTAGAGGAGCCGCAGCTGGCCAAGACCGCGCCCGAAGAGGCCCAATTGCTGCGGATGATGACGAGCATATGCATGCCTCAGGCGACGCGGCGATGCAGGGTCGGAGGAGGGCGGCCCCGTCTGCCCCAGCGCCCTCGCCTACAACTGCATCTAGGTCAGCATCGCCAGCCGCGCCCAGATCTCGTTCCAGGACCAAGAGGGTAAAACATATCCAAGTGGGGCTTCTTCTCATGGTGTGCCAACTGCTGGAGCTCTTGGGAAACCGCCCTGGAGTGGAGACTGGAGAAGGGCCTTGATGGGCCCGAGGCAAGAGACCCGAGTGGTTGATCCTGACACCATTGCCAGGTATGTAAGGCCCCTGAGGACCAGGGGTATTTGAGCTGACTTCTGCCCAGCAGTTCAGACGGGAGGCCGCGCACTGGCCAACTCTGCAGGCGTCTTGGCAGGAGGCCTCCGCCGCGCCAACCAGCTCGCGATCCATCCACAGGAGATCAGCGAGATCCCTGAGGACACAGGGGGAATCTTGGCGCGTCACGCCCAAGCAGTTGCACCCGGGGAACTGCTCTGGATCTCTGTCTACTTCCACCACAGCATTGGGGTTGCGGGAGCGAGCGCTGGCACGATGGCCCCCCTGGGCCGATATTTGAAAAACCTGACGGCCCCATGGGTCACAGGATGCGATTCGAACATGGACCCGAAGTGCGACAGACTCAGTGACTCGAACTTGGATGTTCCATTTTTTTGTCGCAAGGCTTGTCATCCCGCGTCGACGAGATCAGCGCGCTGCTGGATGCCCAGATCTCGCCCCGCTCGCCTGTCGAGCTCTGGTTGAAAACGGGCCTCGCTGGTCACCCCCATCAGCTTGGGGTGCAATTGGAAGAGGTTCCCTGCTAAGATGCCCGTTGGTTGCCTCTGTGCCCCTGAAGACAGACGCTGGCCCGGGACGTAGGAAACGTCGACGAATTTGACTGCGGTGAGTCTTGGGACCAATGGGCGGATCACTCGGAGCTTGAACTTTGCAGGGTTTTTCGACATATATGGGTGGACCCAGAGGTATGTTGGGAAATCCGTTGGGTTCAGCAGGCACGCGCTGGCGTTGGAGGCCGTTCTGAGGCTGAAATGGTTCTCTGATGGCGCTCCCTGGTGGCACTGCTGAGTAAGGCATATATTTGTGCTGATTGTGGCGCCGACTCGCCACTTTGGAGTGGAGTTCGGGGTGGATTGCTTCGACTTGACGAGTCTCCGTTGCGGCCTCAGCTTCTTGCAACTGCACCCTCGATCGCTGATATGACCGAAGCCATTTTTGCTACCGGTGGTCGTGAGATCGGCCATCTCCTCCCCGCCGCTCGCTCCGCCCATGGCTGCCTGGGCCTCGCGCGCCCGCTGGTCTGGGCGGAGGGAGTGGGCTAGGGAAGCGATTACTAAAGGAGGCGAGGCTGCCCGCGCCACCCCCAGGGACAAGAACGTCGCCATGGGCCCACTGGCCAAGGAGGGCTGGGAGCTCCAGGGGGGCCCCGGCGTCGAGGCGCTTCGCGACGAATGGGACAGGTACTAGCAGCACCACCGCTCGGGCCTCGCGGAGGCCCAGGTCGCCAGAGCACGGGCCTCGACGGAGCCCCCGAGACCTTCCCCGCAAATTGTCAGATGGGCCTTAGGGAAGTTCAAGCACGAGAGTGGTCTCGGGGTGGGCTGCGGGAATCCACGTTCCTGGTTATGCTTGCTTGGAGCGTAGATTGATCGCCTCATCGACGCCATGATGGCTTGGGAGAGGGACCCCGCCAAGTTGCCTCTGCTCTGAAGTACCCCGCAATGATGGTCTTCCAAGTTAAGCCTGAGGGTGCTGGATTGCGCCCGCCTGCCCTTATCCTATCCCTGTTTCGAGTCTGGGGCAGGGTGAGACAAGGGGTTGCGCGCTTGGGATATGGACCATCGCTCGCCATTCTTCTGGGGCTCAAGAGACAAGGAATGCGACCGTGCAGGCTGGCAGCATGCGATGCTAAACGAATATGCCCGCCCGAAAGGTTTCGAGGCATCCACTCTCTGTGCTGATCTTGAGAGGGTCGACGAGTTAGTGGCACCAGGCATCTTGTTCGACGAAGCCGAGAGATATGGATCCCACTTCGGCCTCACTTATTATGCCATATGTTTGCACGCTGGGCCGCGAGCGCCCACCTTTGCAGGCGCATGCTCATGTATTATACAGGCTCACGCCACACCCGCCGACCCTTGTATACATCAATGCGCATCCAGGACTGCATTGCACGAGGCTTGTCCGATCCGTGACGCGGCGGTCGACATCGTTCCTGTTGCTTCGTTGCTGTTATCGTACCTCTTGGTGCTCTTCTGCTGCTCTTCTGCTACCTATTGGTGGCGTATTGGCCTGTCTGCAGGCCATATCCGGCCGCCTCGAGGAAGCAGGGGAGACGCGACAAACATGGAGGAACACGAGTAGGAGGAGGAGGAGGAATAGGAGGAGGAGACGAGGAGGAGGAGAGGAAGGGGGAGAGGCGGAGGAGGATGACGACGAGGAAGATGAGGAGGATGATAAGGGGGACACAGAGGAGCGGGAGGAGGAAAAGGAGGGGAAGGACGAGGAGGGGGAGATCGAAGTGTTGAAAAACGCCCTACGCCAGTCCTCTGGCACGTTCGCCCCTGGAGCTTGGTTGGGAGGTCCCCTGCCGGGTGGAATTCAGCACCACCGACAGTTTTTTGCAGCGCCGTGCTCCGCATGCCCCACCAGCGGTGCAAATGCCTCAACGCTATTCCGTCGAGAGCACGCCCAAGTAGTCCATGAGCTGTTTTGCGCGCCACCGTCGGCACCGTGCACTTCAGCACCATGCCATAGTAACATCCCCCATCCTGTTTCAAAACACTCACGGTGGGTATCGTCGTTTTGTATACAGCGCCCGCCGAGAACATGCCGCGTCGGTTGCCCCCGGGCGCGGGCCCCTAGTCCGCGGCAATGATGGCACAAGCACACATCGCAGAAAAGAGGACGGCGCGACACGACATCCAGGCGCACATCGCAAGAGAGCACGTCCAGCCCGAAAGGAAAAGCTTGCATGCAAAGGCGTGCGCATATGCATGCGCGCTCTTTTCCTCGGGGCCTCCTTCCAATGAGTACACATCGCATAGTGGGGACACAGCCGGGCAACCGTTCCGTCCACTCTCGCGCCGTCTTTGGGGGCTCTTGGGCTTGGTTTGAAGCCGTCTGGGCAACCTGCCTGACCGTCGCGCGGCCCTTCTGGGCCGTCTTCGGCCCTTGCTGGGCCGTTTCGGAGGCTTCTAGGGATTGGCATGGATTGCTATGGGGGCCCTATTGGGCCGTTTTGTGGCCCTCTTGGGCCGTTGGGGGCTTCTCTGTGGGCCTCGATGGGCATGTTTTGGGGCCACAATGGGCTGGTGCTGCCCTGACGCGTCTAGAGGGGGCCTCGCCAGGCCGTCGCACAAAAAATACGGATAATCAATGCGGGGGTCCCTTGGGGTTTTCTTGGGTCTTCCGTTGGCCATTTTAACCGCCATAGGGGCCGTTCGAGGGCCATCTTGGGTTTTCTGTGCCCGCCCTCGTTGGGGCCCTGTCAGGCTGTTTCGGGGCCGCCATCTTGGGCAGCTCTGGGGCCGCGTTGGGCCGTCTTCGAACATGATGCGACTGCCCGGGGGGATCAGGGGGTCAACGACATCAGATTTGCATTGCGTGCTTCTGCGGCGAATGCATTGCGCACGCGTTGCTGCATTTTTTTGCTCACCAGGCGATGCCCAAAAACCGGCCCCGCGGTCTTCTGCCGCGTCGCAGCCCGGCCGTCAAGTCCTTTCGCTCGCAGGGGTGCATGTTCTGAACGCGCATTGTCTATGCATTGCGGCATTGCGCGCGCGCACGTGATGGCAGGAGAAGGAACGTGCTATTGGAGGGCCTGGGGCCAGACGCGGGACCTCTGGAGGCCTCTTGGAGGCTTCGGAGGGGCGTCTTGGGAGCTGTTGGAAGCCTCTAGGGCACCTCTGGTTGCTTATATTGCAGGGGTTCTTGAAGGCCTCCTGCGCCGTCTGAAGGCCTCTGCTGGCGTCTTGGAGGTTTTTTGGACCAGATTGAGGTTTTCTCGGGCCGTTTTGGGGCCGCTTTCGGGGCGCATTAGGCTCTCTCGGAGCTGTATTGGGTTCCAGAACAGCATGAAGTCGAGACTCGTAAAGTGGTACAAACATACAGGAACATCGAGGATATGTGCGTTTGGTGTCCCCTGGAGGGCCACCTGGGGGATCCCGTGAGCCGTCTGGGAGAGCTCCTGAGACCGTCGAGGCAGTCTCGGGGATGTTCTGCAATCCTGAGGGCATTTCGGGCCGTACCAGGCCCGCGTAGGATCTTCGCAAGGCCGCGCGGCAGGTCGACGGGCGGGAATCCCCTTGCGCCAAACAAAACGCAGGCGTGCCGAAGAAGAATGCCGAACCGAGCATCGCCCAAGCTGGGGGAAACCCAAACTGATGAGCAAACTGAAGGATGCATCTTGGATATTGGATGGAAATACATGGGAAGCGGACTGGAACAACGAGGAATCCTGAAGGTTTCGCCGCATTCTTGTAGAATCCTGAGAAGGCCCGAGGAACCCGCAGGAGTTTTGATGGACAGGGCAGAGTTGTCCAGAATCGTTTGGATGTCCTTGGAGCTCTCATGGAATCTGGAGGAGTCTCAGCCAACGAATTTCTGAGGAGTCTTCAAGGGTCCTGAAGGGTTCGGATGATTTCTGGGGAATGTTAGCGAATGTTCAGGGCCCCAGGTGGATTCCGGAGGCTTCGCGAGAAATCCAGCGGCATTGCGGGGATTCCCAAGGGAGCCCGCGGAATCCGAAGGGGCCCTCAGGGTTTTGAGAGAAAACGCAAGGACGCAGGGGCAGCAGCTATTCCTGAGGACCCCTGGACATCGCCAACGATTCGCTGGCTTCCTGAGAAGTCCTGGTGAAGTCCGAGGACCCCTGGGGGATCCTCAAGCATCCTGAGGGCGTCGACTTTCCAGGGGGTGCTGATGAACCCTGGCTGGGATCGATTGGTCGCTTGGTATTCGTTTGGCTTGTCTATAAACGCGTTTAAACAAGCTGGCTCGTTTACACAACCTACTTATAAAGCGTGCTGTCATAGGGCAACTTACGCACTTTATGAAAGGATATATTCTAATTTACCCCATCTGATTAAACTGTTTAGCTGGGTGCCCCTAACCAGGTTAGGCGGCTAAGTAACCAAGTTGCCGGAGCTTGCCAAGTGGCTTCGGCGCCGACAAACGGCGTGGAATTGCTATGCACTTTGCGGCAATGGATTTTCAATCGTTGCGCATGTTTGGACAACTGGCTGCGTTGTTTGTTTGTTCTCGTTGGCTTTTGTTGTTTTTTGGGGGCATGCCGTCGAGCTGTCGTTCGCAACCGTATAACGTGTTTCCTGTCCTGTATTACAATCGCACACCTTTTATGCATACACATGAGCTCACTGACTGTGCGTTGCTGCCGCGTGCATGTACAACAATGTGAACACACGTGCACATGCCCAAACAATGTGCACACATCTTCGCATGCACATGCGCATCAACGCACGCACGTATTTCGATTGTGCACATTGAGCCAAATATTCACACACAACATTAATACGATCACGCGTCTGCGCGCGCATTTTACATACACGTATCAAGATACATCGGATATACACGCACATGGACAACGGATACGATTTGTCAGTTGGCTCGAATGGTAAACAAACGGGACAGGGCATGCACATAAAACCACATACGTGTGACTCGCCGTCATCGCGCGTATACCTGGGATAACACATGCAACCATGTGTACCAGTATGTGTACGAGCATGTTCACATTCATTCGTGTGTGTATATGTGTGTATTTATATATATATATATATATATATATATATATATATATATATATACATATACATATATATATATGTATATATATGTGTGTATATCACGGGGGGGCAGGCCTGAGGCCCGAAAACAGTTGCCTCGACCCTCCATGGTAGTACCGGGGCAAATGCTCCCTGTGTTTTTACACGGTTTCCGCGTCCTGGGCCTCGGAGGCCGCCGCCTCCGACCCCCCATGGGAGGACGGGGCGGCTGGAGAGGTCCAAAATAGTCCAGGAGGGTCTCCAGAGGCTCCCAAGACGGCCCAAGCGGGCCCCGAGTCGCCGAAAGACCGCTCCAGGACGCCCAAGATAGGCCCAAGACGGCCCGAGAGGCCCCCCAAGGCACTCCGCGACGCTTCAAGACGCCTCTCCAGAGCGCTTCAAGAGGCCGAAATCGCAAATTTTACTAAGATTTTCGACCGATTTTGGCCTTCCAGCCTTTTCGGCTGTCCGACGTTCCAACACGGCTCAATAGGCCCCCAAGAGCGTCCCAAGAGGGCCCCAAGACGGCCCCAGAGTCGCCCAAGACAGCCCCAAGACGGCCCCAAGATGCGCCCAAGAGGGGGACCACGACTCCAAAATTCGACCCTCCGGCTTGAAGAGTGCCCCAGAAGGCCCCAAGGAGCCCCCAAGAGGCCCCAGGAGGCCCCCAAGAGGCACCCAGGAGACCCAAACAAGGCCTAAAGAGGCCACAAAACAGCCCCGAGGAGGCCCCACAACAGTCCCAAAACGGCTACCGAGAAGCTGCGAAACTGCCTTCACGACGTCCCCGACAGGCCAACCACGAGATCCAAACCAACACCCATGAGGCCTCTGACCCACCACCCAGGGCACGGTGGCGGGAGCAGTGACAGCACTTGTGCACAGCATGTTCCGGCGGGAGCCTTCCGGAACACGCTGCAGGAGGAGGAGGAGGAAGATCAGGAGGAGAGAGAATTGGAGTGGGAGGAGGAGGAGGGGGACGAGGAGGAGGAGGAAGAGGCCTCCAAGACAGCTCCAAGATAGCCGAAGAGGCTTCCAAGAGGGGAGAAAGGTTCAGATCCCAACCAGACGCGTAAGATCCCAACCGGACGGTTCAGATCCCAACCGTCAATGACCCCTGGGACGCGTGAGATCCCAACCACTTTGGAGCCTCTGAAAAGCTCCAACCTATGCGACTCTCTGAGAATCACTGCGAGCCTCTGAGAGAGTCTGCGAGATTCTGAGAGATTCTCAGAGATTCTCAGAGATTCTCAGAGATTTTCAGAGATTCTCAGAGATTCTGAGAGACTCTGAGAGACTCTGAGAGATTCTCAGAGATTCTCAGAGATTCTCAGAGAAAATTCTCAGAGATTCTCAGAGATTCTCAGAGATCCTGAAAGATTTTCAGAGATTCTCAGAGATTCTGAGAGATTCTCAGAGAGTCTCAGAGATTCTCATAGATTCTCAAGGATTCTCAAAGATTCTTAGAGATTCTCAGAGAGTCTGTGAGATTCCCAGAGATTCTCAGAGAGTCTGAGAGATTCTCATGAGATTCTCAAAGATTCTGAGAGATTCTGAGAGATTCTCAGAGATTCTCAGAGATTCTCTGAGGGATTCTCAAAGATGCTTAGAGATTCTGAACGATTCTGAGAGATTCTGAAAGATTCTCAGAGATTCTCAGAGATTCTCAGAGATTCTGAGAGATTCTGAAAGATTCTCAGAGATTCTCAAAGATTCTCAAAGATTTTGTGAGATTCTCAAAGATTCTCTGAGATTCTTAGAGATCATGGGAGATGCTCAGAGATTCTCAGAGAGTCTCAGAGATTCTGAGAGATCCTGAGAGATTCTTTGAGATTCTCAGAGATTCTCAGAGATTCTGATAGATCCTCAAGGGTTCTCAGAGATTCACAGAGATTCTGAGAGAGTCTGAGAGATTTTCAGAGATCCTCAGAGATTCTCCGAGATTCTCAGAGATTCTGGGAGATTGTCAGAGATTCTTAGAGATTCCCAGAGATTCTCAAATATTCTCAGAGATTCTGAGAGATTCTCCGAGATTCTCAGAGATTCTGTGAGATTCTCAAAGATTCCCAGAAATTCTCAGAGATTCTAAGAGATTCTGAGAGAATCTCAGAGATTCTCAAAGATTCTCAGAGATTCTGAGAGATTCTCAGAGATTCTTAGAGATGCCCAGAGATTCTCAAAGATTCTCAGAGATTCTGAGAGATTCTCCGAGATTCTCAGAGATTCGCAGAGATTCTGGGAGATTCTCCGAGATTCTCAAAGATTCTGAGAGATTCTGAGAGATTCTGAAAGATTTTCAGAGATTCTGAGAGATTCTCAGAGAGCCTCAGAGAGTCTCAGAGATTTTCAAGGATTCGCAAAGATCCTTAGAGATTCTCAGAGAGTCTGAGAGATTCTGAGAGATTCTCAGAGATTCTGAAAGATTCTCAGAGATTCTAAGAGATTCTGAGAGATTCTCAGAGATTCTCACTCATTCTCAGAGATTATCAGAGATCCTGAGGGATTCTGAGAGATTCTGAGAGGTTCTGGGAGATTCTGAGAGATCCTGAAAGATTCTCAGAGATTCTCAGAGATGCTCAGAGATTTTCAGAGATTCTTCAAGATTCTAAGAGATTCTTAAAGATTCTCGTCGTCGTTCGTCGTCGTCGTTAGTCGTCGCCGTCGTCGTCGTCGTCGTCGCAATTGGTCGTCGTAGTTGTCGTCGTGGTCATCGTCATCGCCATCGTGGTCGTCGCGTCGTCGCCGCCGGCTCGGCGCTGGCGGGGGCGCCGCCCGCTCGTCGCGGGGAGCAATGGGAGCCACGGGGGGCTCTCGCCGCCGCCGCGGCCGCCGCCGCCGAAGCCGCCGCCGCCGTCGTCGTCGTCGCTGTCGTCGTCGTCTCTCGGGCACCGCACCCTGGGAAGACGAGGGGGAGGATGAGGAGGAGCAGGACGAGGAGGAGGAGGATGAGCGGAAAAAGTGTGAGGATGACGATGCTGCTGACGTTGAGGAGGGTGAGGATTAGGGAGAGGAACAGGGTTTGAGGGCAATAAGAGGGAGGATGAGGAGGAGGAGGAGGAGAGGAGGAGGATTTTGGCGGACGAGGGGGCGATGGTGATGAGGAAGGTGATGATGACGCAAGGAGGAGCAAGGATTGATGCGGGCAAGGGGGACGAGCGGGATCAGGAATCCGAGGAGGAACTGTTCTGCGGAGCCCGCTGGCGATCTCGGGGGCCCCCTTGGCACCATGGGGCGCTTGCTCGCCGTTTTGGGGCCCACTGGGGTCATCTTAGGGGCAGTGTTGGGGCCTGTGTCTGCCATTTTGGACGCTCTTCGGATCGATACGGCGAGCATGCTAAGCATGTGCGCTTATCGTCGGAATTGGGGCGATGTTTGCCCCGCGGGGCCCTCTTGGAGCTCTTTTGGTTGCACTCGTGCAGTCCGCACGGCATACCCCCTGTGCGGGGCTGATCATGTTCGGCCAGCGGGACATATACTAGCAGAGCGCATGTGCTCCTACACTTACCACCGTAAACCGTACTACACTTAGTACTGGCATCGCGCATTACTAGTACGAGTAGTACTTCGGCTACGTGTATGTATGCTGATGCACCTACTGTCGTTCTTGATCGTCTCACTTTAGTTGTGGATTGTATTGTCGTTGGCGCTGTGAGTTGGTACGTTTACTACTACTGCTACTAGTACGGCCTATTGTTTGTATTACTACGACTACTGATGCTAATGGTAATACTAATAATACGACTGGAAGTACTACTACTACTACTACTACTACTACTACTACTACTACTACTACTACTGCTACTACTATTACCACTACTACTACTACTACTGCTACTACTACTACTACTACTACTACTACTACTACTATTACTACGACTACTACTACTACTACTAGTAGTACTACGACTACGACGACTACTGCTACTACTACTACTACTGTTACGACTACTACTACTACTACTACGACTACTACTACGACTACTACTACTACTACTACTACTACTACTACTACTACTACTACTACTGTGCTACGACCACTACTACTACGACTGCGACGGCTACTACTACTACTACTACGATTACTACTACTACTACTACTACTACTACTACTACTACTACTAGTACTACTACTAGTACTACTACGACTACTACTTGTACTACTACTACTACTACTACTGCTAATACTACTGCGACTACTACTACTACTACTACTACTGGTGCTACCACGAATTCTAGTCGTACTACATCTACTATTCCTAGTATCACTACTACTACTACTACTACTACTACGACTACTACTACTACTACTACTACTACTACTACTACTACTACTACTACTACTACTACTACTACTACTACTACTACTACTACTACTACTACTACTACCTGCTGCTGCTGCTGCTGCTGCTGCTGCTGCTGCTACTACTACTACTACTACTACTACTACTACTACTACTACTATTACAACCAGTACTACTTGTAATACTATACCCTCCACAAGTACTACTACTACTACTACGACTGGTACTGACACTACCACTACTGATGCTACTACCGTTCACACGTACTTCAACTTCTACTACTACTGCTACTATTACTAGTACTACTACGACTACTACTACTACTACTACTACTTCTGCAACAACAACAACAACAACTACTATTACTACTACTACGATTACTACTCTTACCAATACTACTACTACTACTACTACTACTACTACTACTACTACCTCCACTACTACTACTACTACTACTACTACTGCTGCTACTAGTACTATCATGTCTAGTACTGCTACTATGCCTGCTACTATTCCTAGTATTATTACTACTATTAGATGCTGCTGCGACTACTACTACTACTACTACTACTACTACTACTACTACTACGACTACTACTACGACTACTACTACTACTTCTACTACTACTACTACTACGACGACTACTACTGCTACTACGACGACTACTACTATTACTTGTACAAATACTACAGCTACTACTACTATTATTACTACCACTACTACTACTACTACTACTACTACTACTACTACTACTACTACTACTACTACGACTACTACTACCACTACGACGACTACTGCTAGTCTTATTGCCACGACTATTATTACTACTACTACTACTGCTATACTATGAGGACTACGACTACTACTACTACGACTACTACTTCCCATACTACTACTACTACTACTACTCCTACTACGACTACTACTACTACTACTACTACCACTACTACTACTACTACTACTACTACTACTACTACTACTTCTACTACTATTACTACTACTACTACTACTGCTAATGCTACTGCTACTGGTACTACTGCTGCTACTACTACTATTACTATCAATAGTACTACTCGTACTACTACTACTACTGCTACTACTACTACTAATACCCAGATGTCCAGTCGTACTACATCTACTATTCCCAGTGCCACTATTACTACTACTACTACTACTACTACTACTACTACTTGGACTACTATACTCTCCACAAGTACTGCTACTAATATCACGCATTGTACTGCTACTACCATTACGAATACCACTACACCCTCCAGGAGTACGACTACTACTACTACTAGTATTACTGCTACTACTACTACTCATACTTTTAGTACTACTACTACTACGACTACTACTACTACTACTACTACTACCACTACTACTACTCTTACCAATATTACGACTACTACTACTACTACTACTACCACTACTACTACTACTACTACTACTATCACTACTACTACAACTACTACTACTATCACTACTAAAATTATTAGTATTACTACTACTACTACTACGTCTACGGCTACGACTACTACTACTACTACTACCACCACTACTACTACTACTACTACTACTACAACTACTACTACTACTACTACTACTACTACCACTACTCCCACTCCTGCTCAGAATCCTCCTATTACTACTACTACTACTACTACTACTACTACTACTACTACTACGCCTACCACTACTACAACTTCTACTACGACTACGACTACGACTACGACTACTACTACTACTACTACTACTACTACTACTACTACTACGACTACTACTACTACTACTGCTATTACTACTAAAAATACGACTACTACTACTACCACTGCTACTACTACTACTACTACTACTACTACTACTACTACTACTATTACTACTACTACCACGACTACTACTACTACTACTACTACTACTACTACTACTACTACTACTACTACTACTACTACTACTACTACTACTACTACTACTACTACTACTACTACTACTACTACTACTACTACTACTACTACTACTACTACTACTACTACTACCTACTACTACTACTACTACTTACTACTACGTACGACTACGACTACTACTACTACTACTGCTACTACTACTACTACTACTACTACTACTACTACTAACTATTACTAACACTACTACGACTACTACTACTACTACTACTACTACTACTACTACTACTACGCCTACTACTACTACTACTACTACTACTATCACTACTACTACTAGTACTAGTACTTGTACTAATACTACTACGACTACTACTACTACTACTACTACTGCTACTACTACTACTACTACTACGACTACTACTACTACTACTACTACTACTACTACTACTACTACTACTATTACTACTACTATTACCACTACTACGGTTCAGCAAAAGACGTGCAAGATCCCAACCGCAACCACTCAGGCGTAAACCTGCGCCTTTAAGGTGTCCATCGCGATTTCAGATGGCAATGGACAAGTCTGGTAACTTTTCAATATGTTTTCTTTATTCGTTTCCTCCTCGGTTGGGATCTGACCGTGCCTGTTGTTTTAGACGGTTGGGATCTGACCCGTCCGGTTGGGATCTCACGCGTCCGGTTGGGATCTGAACACATCGCTCCAAGAGGGCCCTGTGCGGCCCACGAGGGCCCCAAGGCGGTGCCTGAGGCGCCCAAGACGGCTCGAGGGGGCCCCAAGACGGCCCCAAGAGAGGCCCAAGAAGGGAAACACTAACCGAGAATCCGAGCTTTCTACCCTGAGAGGTTCTCGGGAAGTCCCAAGAGGCCCCCAATCGGATCCAAGAGGCCCCCAAGAAGCTCCCAAGAGGGCCGACGAGGTTCCAAGAGATCTCCCAAGGTGGCCCCAAGAGGCACAACTCATTGTTTTACGATTGGGCTCTGACGGGTTTTAATGTTTGTCTGCCTTTTGGCATCCCGATGCTCCAAGACGGCCCAAGAGGCTTCCAATACCACTCCTATATAGAGGAAAAGGCCTCCAAGAGGGCCCCAAGACGGCCCGCGAGGGTCCCAAGACGGTGCTTGAGGCGTCCAAGACGGCCCGAGAGGGCCCCAAGAGCCCCAAGAGAGGCCCAAGAAGGGGAACGCGACCCAACAGCAGAGCGTTCCCCCCAAAAGGCCGATAGGAGGCCGCAAGAGGCCCCAAAGTGGTCCGACGAGGACCCCAAGAGCTTCCCGAGGGCCTGAAAGGCCCCTAGGAAACGTCCAAGAGGTTTTAAAATAGCCCAAGAGTGCCCCCGATGCGTCAAAACTGCTTCCAGGAGGTCCCCGGGAGGCTTCGGCTTGCCTCAATCTGGCCGCAGGTGGCCTGAAGTCGGGCCTCCACGCAGCCAAAACGGCCAATTACGGCTTCAGATTGCAGAACCGATGCCCCCAAGGGACCCTCAGACGCCCCCCCCAAGAAGCACCCAAGGGGTGCCTCCAACAGCCAGTTGACGAAGCATGCGGAACACCCAAGAAGCTCCTCAGATGCCGTCGCGCGCCTGTGCTTGATAGTTTTGTCCAAGATCGTCCAACGCCCCCCCGGCCTGGGCTCGAACCTGAGCGCGCGCGAAGCGCGCGCGATGGTTCTAGTACATATCTACGCGTACATGTGCACACTTATCACTATTGGGCGGCCCTATTGTCACATCACAAATCCAGCTGGGCATGTGTGTACACACGTATATACATATAGATGTCGCCGTGCGCAGTGCGCATGTGCAGTTACACGCATATGTGCGCGATAACAGAATTCAAGCGTATATACACATTCGCATACGCAGACGTAATATCGTTGCACGCGCATACAATCGCTATTGTACACACATAGACACATGTATACATCAACCCTCGTATCAAGTGGCCTTCTGACAATCCCGCCACTGTGCCTGGGTCGTGGGCCAGAAGCCTCTTGGATGCTTGTTGGGGTCTCGTGGGAAGCCTCTTGGGGGGCCTCTTGCTTGGGAAGCCTCTTGGGAAGATCCGTGGGAAGCCTCTTTGAGGCCCTCTCGCGGGACGCCTCTTGGGGTGCCTCGTGCGTGGGACGCCTCTTGGGGGCCTCGTGGTAAGCCTCTCGAGAGGCCCCGTTGGGGTTTCGGTTTCAGGGGGGGAGGAGGACGAGAGAGCGGGCTTGATCTGCAACAAGCAAGACCCAGCAGTGACAGTTATGACTGACCAGCGCAATACAGCTTCGCCCTCGAATCCCCCATTGTCCCTTCCATGTGTCCACCCGCAACCTTCCAATCAAGAGGCGGCCCCAAGCCTCTCTCTCGTTGGCGCAAGCACATTTGAGACCTGGCCAACCCTAACAGAAAAAAAGAAATACACGGATCCAGAATGCAAGTCGAGTCCAACAGCTCGGGGGTCTCGCGAACGACGCACTTGACTTGCCTAGTGTTGGATTCCGCGACGCCCCATCTACAAATGCAAGGCTAGGGCCTATCTGGCTCCTTTGCATGAAAATCAAGCTGTCCGTAGCAGACAGTACCGCCACGAACCTTGTGGCAGACCGTGTCTCCACGTTGAACTATTTTGGAACGGACGTATGCAGCTTTCGATGTCATAATGCTGGCACTGGCAGGCAACATAATCTCCGATCGCAGAGCGGCCTCCATCTTCTTGCTGGCCGCCCTAGGCTCAAGAAGATCGGCGTGTATCAGAGGGTTGCGCAAATCGTACAGGTGTTGAACCGTCGCCTCCTCAAGGAGGGACTTGTTGAACGATGTCAAGTTCCGATGGCTCTCAGAGAATCGTTTGAGAACTCGGTGCTTCCTCCCGCAGAGGAAGCACCCACTTTAAGGGTAGCTCTTTGGGAGATGTTATATAGGATCGGGAGTATAGCTCGCGCGCCGTTGCCTTTGGCTCAAGGCACGCGCGCCCTATTTGCCCGGACACTGTTTGTGTTCGCTATGTGCTGGAAAGATCACTACATCGATCTTATCCTATCTTATCCGTCCATTCCACTTACTGAACCACCACAGTACGGCACCGGACGCTATTTGCCATCCGCTTCCCATGGAATCGGATGCTATTTGACTTACCATAGTCACTTCAGACTTGGTAGCAGAGCTGGCCGCACTCTCGTGTGGTCAGCTCTTGCTCTTCTTATCCTCACGCTATCCGGCACGATCTTCGTGACCAATTACCACCCTGCGCCACCACTCCAACTACATTTACGAGGATCAGTTCAAGAGCAAGAAGCAACACGAGAGGTACGACGTCTAGACAACAACATTGGTACCATATACGCTTCATCACTACGCTACTACCAACCGCTCGGCAACGAGCCAAAAGCGCAGCACTTGAAGCGTAGGCGGGGAGACCCGCAAGATAAAGCGCCTCGTAGACTTGACAAGGCGCTACAAGCCCTAACCCAGCGCGGCAACGCGCCTGATAACCACCCTGATCTTCATAGCCTAGGGCTGGTTATCTTCGCCATCATATGGTTTGCGCTGGGGGCGGCAATCGGACACATGCGCCGAGGAGATAATAGCACAGATGGGCAAACACATGGCCCATACTGGGACCCTCAAGGCAACGTACCTTTTCGCGAATACGTTTATGAGGTCAACGCGTGGCTAAACGTCACAAGCGGACGCATGACGCCACAAGCCCAAGCAGCCGCCATGCAACGCGGCCTGGGTGGCCTAGCGAGGACACTCGCCATGAGGGCACCACCGGACATGATAAACTATGGTGCGGACATCGATGGTGTCCACACCGACCCAGCAACATACACTATGTTCTTCTCAAGCATGAAGTTTGAACGCCTGGAAGATGAGCGCCAGCTCACTTCAGGCACACAGCTCATCGACTTTCATGTGCCTCACGGAGAACGAACCGATGTAACCCTCACTCGGTTCGAGATGGCCCGTCTTGAGGCACAGTCGGTGGGGTTTGACCTTCCCAACTTCCAACTGCTCACTACTATCCTATTCCGCGCTCTAGGCGTCGGCAACCAGAGAGCCACGCAACTCTTGCAGCCACTCAACCACCAAATGCCCCGAACACAACAACAGTATGATGAGTTGTGCGAGAGGATGCGCTCGATGGGCCATTTGTCAGAACGGTCTCCTGGCAACATAGGATGGTTGTTTGGAAGGGGAAGGGGAAATGGTAGTTGAAATTTCTACACTACCTTAACCGCCGAAGCTCAGCCTGGCAACGGGCCCTCAAGCGCATGGGCCGACGATCCTGGAGAGTCTACTGCCCTACTAACAGCCGATCGATCACAACCAAGCTGGGCAACCAGCCCCCCTCCTAGAGAACCTCAACCACACCGTTCCTTGTGGGGTGAAGCGAATCCCCTTAACGACGGTGCATCCACCTACTTGGGAAATGGCGATTTCGACTCCGGCACCGACACAGACGCCATATCATCAGATGGTATTGAACCTTTAGATTGGTCAGATATCATGCAAATGGAAGGTGACAATCAGCGCGCCGAACACCTGTTCTGGTTATGTCAACAGGCAATGCGTCGTGATTGGAGGAGGATACGGAGGAGCTTCAAAGGAAAAGGTAAAGGCAAACGGGGTCGCCGTAGGTTGAATGGACGAGGCATCACGGCTTTCCTCCAGAGGCTCTCAGATGATCAGTATGATGAGATATTTTCAGGGGGGAAAGGCCGCGGTAAAGGCCGTAGAGATACCTCAGGCAAAGGTAAAGGTAGGCGGGGCAACCCGCGAGGTAGAGACGGCCAGATCCTAAAGTGCCATGAGTGTGATAGTACCGATCATCTTGTAAACGATTGTCCAGCGAAGGGAAAACGAAAGGGCAGATCGACTGAAGTCCATTTCGGCTCAAGTGAACCAGTTATTGAATATCTGAGTCTCCAAGATTATGAGGCCATGGAACAGATGTTTTTCACTTGGGCCAGCAGCATGGACAACTTGGATGAGCTCGAGGCGCGCGGCCGCGGACTGCACGCGCACTACCTCGAGTACCTCCGCAGATTTGTTCTCGGAAATATCGAGCTTACGCCTGTGGAGAATGGTGCGCTGGGAAACCAGCCCTTATCTTTATTCGACTGGATGTTCGGTAACCCAGGCAACATCATGGCCTACGAGAGCAGTGACGAGGACGTCACTGTAGAGGCCTCGCCTTCGGAGGTTGACCACGACCTTCGACATCAGCCCGACCTTATGCCTGGAAACAGGCCCACTCCAGTATATCCTCCGAACTGAGCCGACCTGATGGAACTAGAATCTCAAGCATTCATCACGGGCGTGCCAGGGGACCCATATGTACCACCTGGCTCGCTTGCCCCAGGCGAGTACGGACCGCGCGCGATACTGCAGACCTTCATGCAGATGCACGCTGTATTGGTCGTAGCATATCCCGAGAGTCAAGAGAGTGTCGAGAGTGGCCACATGATGCTACAAGACACCGATGCCTGTGACGACTCGGAGTTAGTGCTGGCGGCCCTCACTCTCATTGATAGCGTGCACCCTGAGGACGTGCAGCGACATGTGTGGCATTCCGGAGGGAGATGGCGCCAAGCCCTTGAAAGGGCCATCTCCATGCGCGGTCAGGCTCTCCCTCCGCCGGGATGGGGTCTCCAGGCGGCGGGGCTACAGCCTGACCGCACGGCCATGCGAGATATTATCGGGCAGCCTACGCTCGGTAATGAGCCTGAGCCGACTACCGTACCGACGACTCCGGGACAGCCAAGCGATGCTCAGACGCTTGTACAGCAGGGAAACCTGCCCGTCCCGGCTGAACCGATGACCGTCGTCATCGGCAACCCTATGTCAGAAGATGAAGAGGGTGATGGATGTGGGATGTGCGAGGACGAGGCCACCATCCCCATGATGGAAGCCAATGGTGAAGACAAGGAGGTGGATTTCAGCCCCGACCGCCCAGACACACCACCACCTGCACAAGAACCAATTGTGCCAGACTCCAGTCAGCAGGGAGACCTGCCTGTCCAAGACGTGCCGCCTGCGGCCCCGCAGGAACCCCTGCCGGCTCCTGTTCAGGCTGCGTCGGCGGCTTCATCTGATGAACATGCCAGGAGGTCTCGCTCGCATCCACGCCTTAGGGAAGAGCCTCACCCGCAAGCACGGCTCCCCCGCGAATGGAGGCAAGCAGGCCCAACAGAGCATGCCGCTCGGCGGGGGGGGGGTCAGTTGCTCGCCTACAACGACCCTAGGCGTCAGACGGGTGAGCATTCCGCTTTCGGAAAAGGCAAGCCAGCCTGCAGAGATGCCCGAGGCAGGTCCATACGAGGTGGCTACCAGCTCGCGACGAATATTCGTCGTCCTGAGATAGAGGCAGCACGGGCGCAGCTGCGGAATGTCATTGCAGCACGCAAACTATATAGACCCAGTCTGTGGGCCGTGCTCAGAGCCACTCCAGGGGCACAGGCCTGGGTGTCCTGTAGGGCTCAACGAGGGCTTGAGCCCGAATAGAGGCCGCACTCCTGCCAAGGAGGGTCATCCACCGTTGGTTCCGATGACTCAAGCAGAGATCGACGAGATCAACCGTCGTCTCGGAACAACGGCTCATAGGAGCCCGATGGCCGAGGAGGTCCAGCCTCCGAGGGGACTTGCGCCTATGTCCCAGGAAGAGAAAGATGCGCTCAATCGCTTTCCTGGAATGCGGGGGAACCCGCCTGGCGTCTCCAGTCAGGCCCAACAGTCAGAGATGATGGATGACGATGAACAGAAGGCACAGCGAGCCGCAGCAGATGCGGAGCGCAAACGAATAGCAGACGAACGCACCCGCGAGGCAACTCGCCAAATGCTGCTGGAGTCCCAAAAGATCTGAATGAAGGGCGCAAGGAAGCCCCCACTCCAACCGAAGGCCAAGAGCGAAACACCTGCACCCAGGACGCCTTCGGGGGAGAAACAGAAAACGTCGGCCCGCTCAGAGGAACTCGGGTTAGATGTGCAGATGGAGATTCCTCGCTCTGAAACGCCGAGGTCACCGACTAGAGCAACTCCTGCACAGAGACCCGACCCTAGGAAACAACCTCAGGACTCCGTGGAGATTCGCAGACGACCGCCTAGCCGTAGCGGCTCCATCGCCGGCAAGGCCAAGGCTTTCGAGCGCACAGGGTTTACCCCATACGCCGGCCTCGCCAGCGGCGGCGCGCTCCAAGATATCTGAGGAAGGTGCTCTATCTAGGGGTGCCTGGGTGCCTAAGATCAAGGGCAGCGCCAGCCGAGAAACACTGCGGGGAAACCCGCCAGGCGCTGCAGCTGCAGCATCCTCCTCCTCAGGAGCCGCAGCCTCTTCGGTGACAGAGGCTCCTTTGCGGGGAAACCCGCCCGAGGATAAGCTGCACCACCCAGGAGACACTTCCTTTACTAGCGGGAGTCAGGCTTTGATCAATGATCGACGTGCCCTGCGGAATCTTCCACCGATGCGCTCGGTGGATGAATCATTCATGGAGAGCTGCAGGCAGAAAGGTACTGTCCCGAGACATAACCATACACTCAAGCAGCTTAGTAAATGCCTCGACAGGATCTGCAGACACGCACCTGACAAACCATACAATGCCGCGTGGAGCCTTGAGACATTCGATGATCATGATGGATGGGTCAATCTCGACGAGCTCGCGCGTGAGTTTCCGTGGAACAACGGACGTACGAGACAGGGCGGGCATAACCCTGGGATGGATGAGGCCAAGATCATCGCCGAGACCTTCTACGGCAGAACGGTGGACCAGATGGCTGCCATCATGATGGCGATCGTTCGCGCCCGCGAGCCGGACGGCAAGGAGAAGCAGCGTCTCCAGTTTAAGGTCTTGGTACGGGATTCTGGCAAACCCGACATATCCATCCGCGCCTCGCAAGGGCGCTCGTGGACGCTCAAGGCCCCTTGGTCGTTGTACAAGTACATTGTACTACACGACAACCCTGCCGGGAGACCAGCCCCATACCCCGAGTATGCCATGCGTGGCACACGATGGGCAGCCTTTGAGGGCATCATGTGGCATGGCCTCTCTTGTCGTCAAGAACACAACACCAAGAAGAGAGGGACAGGCCGATCACACATCCACTTTGTTCCGACGCTTCGTCGTCGCGGCGCGCAGAGTGGATGGGGCCCCGATTCCGAGATCGTTATCTTTGTGGACTGGTATCAAGCCCTGAAGGACGGAATCGAATTTTGCTGGTCCGACAATGGGGTTCTCCTATCTGAAGGAAAAGACGGCATCATTGAGCCGTGTTATATTTCACACGTGGAAGAACTCTCCACGGGTAAACAATGGCGTAACCCAGAATATCTGGGCAATCGCCTTGCACGCGTTTCCACCGCCATAATGACGGCCCAGAACAGGTGGACCAATGTGGGCAGTGCTAGTGTCAAGTACAAATGGTCTCTTGACCGAGAGGTTAATGATCCTCATACGGTTCATGGTCACAGAGAAGTTGAGGACCACTACAGCCCAACAGTGCTGGGAAACCAGCCCGAAATCCACCAGATCCTTATGATCAACGAGAGTGAGGCAGGAAGCGCGGCTCCAAGCCGTGCTCCAAGCCGAGGGCCTAGTGCCATATCTTGGCAGGTCTTTAGCACCTCAGATCTGGATCAGATCGCGGCCGCTCTAAATCCTGAGCAGGTGGAACAGCTGGCGGACAGACTGTACCAGCAAGACCCCTGGGCCGCTGGCCAGGGAGCTATGTCCGCCATGGTGACGCGTAACCGTCAGGCCATGCAGGGAAACCTGCCCGTTAATGGACTCAGAAATGATATGCCCGAACCGCAGGGAGACCCGCAGACGTTCGGCCGCATCTTCGGAGAGCCTGCTCGATTTGAGCAGATGCCATGGAGCCCCTCGCATAGCATGCACACACCGAGGGGCATGACCCCAGTGGCGACGCCACCAGCGCAGTCTCCGTTTGGGACTCCTGGTCGATCTGCCACGAATGGCACTCTTATGGAGCGGATCGCTGCGGCCAGAGCTGAGCATGGCACAGCTCTTTTGAACACGATGCCACCTGGCACGCCAACGAGTGTGCAGGGAAACCTGCCCGGCACTCCAATACACCACCGACCTTTTGCTGGCCAAACTACTGTTGCTGGAGTGCCTGATGACGACCGCGCAAGGGTGGCAGCTGCGGTGCAACAGGTGCAGAGTCACAACCTGCCCCACCCGAGTGGTCAGAGGTGGAGGCCAGCCTGGCCCTGGGAGCCAGAGGGTCCCAACCCACGTGACCCTGCTCGGCAACGAGCCTTCATCCCGGCCTTCAATGCTCATCCGAGCATGGCTCAGGGCCAGAGGCCGGCGCCAGCACTAATGGGTCCGCCACTGTACCCAGATGGGTCTAGAGTCCCGAACAGATTTGTTCGCGAAATGGCGGATCAGTTTCATAGCCTCGCGAATGTGCGCTGCAGTGATCAGTCCATGTACCCGCACATGGCTTTCATGCCTGCACCGTCAACGCCAGAGGTGGCCGTCCAGCCTACTGCCCGTTCAATATCATCAGGCAGTAGGGGAGTGCCAGACTACATCAGACAGACGTACCACACTCAACAGGCGTGCTTCAGGCGCAGGCAGGCAGCACAGAGCGCACGTGACCAAGCACGTGCATCCGCACTTGAGGTCGTGAGGAACAGAGGCTCACCCATGCGAGGAAACTCGCCAGCCGTGTCGCCCGCAGCCTCCACACCAGCAGCTCCTCCAGCAGTGGTTGCCGTAGCACCGGAGGCATTGGCTCCCGCAGGAGATCTCCCAGCTGCTTTCGTGGACTCCGAAACAGTCCTGGAGCGGCAGCGGCGGGTGTACCCTAGGGCGGCAGATGTGGAAATCTATACTGGGATGGAAGACACCTGCGCGGTATGCCTCGAGGAGTTTCAGCCGAGGGAAAGCATCTACCGCTTGAGGTGCAACCACCTGTTCCACGAGGAGTGCTGGAACTCGAACGTGGTGGGCCATGTTGCGAATCAGCGAGAAGGAGACCCTCAGCAACCAGTATGTGCCATCTGCCGAGCGCCAGGCATCATAGCGTCATCGTTTCCATGGACCGGCTCCTACACTCAGGCCCCCGAACAGGCAGCGAGGGAGCTGCGGGAGTTAAGGAGCATGGTGGAGGAGATGACAGCCAATATGCTGGACAGGCAGACAGCGCAGCCCCAGCAGCGGGGAAACCCGCCGGAGGAGGTAAGGTCACCGATGGAGACGGGATACTTCGACCAACTTTTCCCGATGACGGCGCCTCAGCAGGGAAACCTGCCTAACACTCCACCTGTGCCGATCCTTCCGACTCATTACGAGCCTGGAGTCGGGCAGGTGGCTCCTCCGATGTCTCCCCAGAGTGGGGGCGGGGCCGAGCTGCCACTTGACCCTGAACAGCTGCGAGAACTGCGCGTTCGCCATTTCCAGACCCAGATGGACAATGCGCACACTACGTTCATGTTGGACGCCAATAATCCTGAGACGGAGAACTCGTCGTTGGATCTCTCAGACTCATCCGCGGCGACAGCGGCAACAGCAGTCAGGGCCGTCGAGCTCTCAGCCACGAACAATGAGTTCGACGAGTGGTTGCGGCACAGGGATCACCTTACGAATGAGGGATTGCAGGACATCGCCCTTCATTCGTATTTGACGCTGACGCGACGCACCACCCGCGAACAGCACACGAGCATACGTGATGAGCATGCCAACTGGCAGGAGGAACAGGGCGCTCAAGCCCAGAACGTGTCGTACTTCCAGTACATCGACCTGGCGCGCATGGCCGCAGGAAGGCCAGGTGCCAGCACGACGCAGGGAAACCCGCCAAGGAGCACGATCGAACCGCGGGGAAACCCGCCAGACAGCACAGCCCGCACGTCAGAGACAGTGCACATCAAACAGCCTAGTAAGACCTTTCTTGAGGATAGTGGAAACTCAATCCTCATAGACGCGGGCCCGAAGATCAACATAATGGGAGAAACTACGAGCCGCAAGTTCGTTCAGGCTGCTTAGTCACATAATCGTCATTGTACGTTTGAACCTCGTTCTCGTTTGAACATCAACGCGGCAGGCGAGGGGTCGGCCCCAGCTGATACCGCGGGCACCTTCAGCATTGCCTGCGAGTACCAGGGTTCGGCCCAGCTCGACTCGTACAAGACGAATATTGTGTCAGGCTGTGGCAAGGACCTGCCAGCGATCCTGGGCCTCGACAGTATGCAGGACAAGCGCGCTATTATTGTGCTCGAACGAGGCCAGGAGAAGCTGATATTCCCTGGGAAGGGACAGGTCAAGATGGAACTCCCCGAGGGCTCCAAGATCATGCCGACAACGAAGTTGCCATCAGGGCATCTGTCAATCAGGTGCGATCGATTCGGAGCTGCGGGGCAACCCGCCTCGAGTACAAGTACCACATCGTTCCAGACGGTGCTGACAGGCGAGCCGACCCCTGCGCAAGAGCGCCAACAATTGCAGGGAAACCTGCCTCAGGGGTTGCTGGAGACACTCGCCAAAGCGACGATGGTAGGCGACAGCATCGACGATCTGGAAACGTTTGATTGCTTCGTAGCCAGGACACTGGCCCAGCATGGCGGACCCGTACCCATGGATGCTGCACGGCCCCGCCGGAAGATAGTGATGGGATACTCGAACCATGAGCTGCAGGCGGTTAACGACGCAAGGTCGAAATGCCCATTGAAGCAGCTGATGGATAATCCATCCATGCTGGCCACGTTTGCGGAGCAATCCGCCTCTGAGGCTAGAGCGCGCTGCAGTGCTGAGCTCCAGCATCTGAGGGAAGCCCAGATGCTGGCAGACGTTGCAGGCGCATCTTCTTTATCTTGAAGATGGCAGGGCGACGCTGCCCCCTCGTCGTCTTGCCTAATGGCTGAAAGGCCAGGGGGTAACAAGGACAGCGGGGCAACCTGCCTTAGTAAAAGAGCTTTTGGCATCGAAGATACGAGAGAGGCTTGCGCTGACCTCCGCATCCGAGCTTATATATGTGATCGCATTTCCCACAATGAGCTTATGACGACTGTGGGCACAGATTACCTGGGGGCGGTGATCAGTGGGGCCAATACTTTAATATGGGTTAGTACCCCGGGTGACTGGCATGCACGAACCCCAGGAAAAAGAGTGGCCCCACATTGGTCTCGTATTCAAAACCTTTTGATTAAAGCCAAGAAGCTCCGCATGAAAATCATAATGTTTGGCCCCCCAGGATACGTTTGGAAGTTATCCCCTATACGTGTTACTCTGGAAGATCTCAAGTTGACAGTGATACGGATGCGCATTTCGGTATCAGGTTTAATATGCAAGACAATACACCGAGTGGTACCTATATGCAGGTAGCAACATCAATACCGATTAGCTCTAAGTTGTGGGCATGTACGTGCAAATTGGCGATACCACAACATGTGTTGGATTGGCACGGCCAAACGTTACGACATGCCGAACTGGCGAGCTCACACACGCATCACACTCATCCGTCACCTCAACGACAAAATCCTGGGAAGCAACACTACGCACGGAAACGTGCCGATATACTTGAACACCTATACACGTACGGATCAAAAACATCCATCACTATGTGACGACCAACAGGGAAGGACCGAAATGGTCTGATGTTATCCGACGTGTAACAATTAACCTGGATACCAATACGGTTATTCAGGATATCGCAGTAGCCGATCAACCAACAGGATATGATTGGCATGCACCACTACCTACAGGGGTTGCCAACATCAGTGCACGGATGTACTGGCAGCCCGAGGAACCGGTCATGCTCGGAAACGAGCCCACTCAATCACCACAGAAATCTAGACGCGTCATCATAGATGACTGTCTTTCTCCCCTCCCGACTCTGGAGATTGAAGCATGCACCCACTCATCAACGACGATGGGCACACAGACCGGTGAACAAGACGAGCAAGCCTTACCCACGGAGTCGCGTACCAAACATAAGGAAAGGCTCAAAGCCGAAAAGGAAGCAGGCATCAAGCCTCGCCGCATCAAAAAGCACGTTGAAGACGGAAACGATGATTGCGGTGACGACTTGTCGGGATTCGGACAGGATCTTATGGCGACCTGGAGCACTGACGTCCCTGTTGAGCTGATAAGCTCAGATGAGGATGATGACCTGTTCCTTACCCTCCCCACATTTATGCCCGACACACACGCTGACATATATCGCATAGTAGCTACCCCATGCTATGGTCACAATAATTGCGTGGATATGTTGGAGCTTTGTGGAGGTGTGGGTGGCATTTCAGAGCTTGCCTTCTCAAGGGGTCTTTCCTCAGGAGGCAACTTAGACAAGACCACATGCGTCGACCTGGGAGATCCCTCGGTGCAGCGAGCTGTAGATGATTACTTCTCAATATGCCACGTGCGAGTAGCCACACTACAGCCCAGTTGCCGCACCACAGGATCACCATCCTACTACAACTACAAAGTCAACCACAGCACTTGGGAACAGCATCATAAAGAAGATTTGCCACACATAACTCACTGTGGCAAAATAGCTGTTATTCAAGATAATGCACGGAGGTGGTTTATACGCGAACAACCCAGAGGAACATGGGTGGATGATCTTTCCCCATGGAAAGAACTTGCCAACCGATCACATATCACAACCGTGCACATCGACCAATGTGCGACGGGACTTAAAGATGCGGCTGGTTACGATATCAAGAAGCCGACAAATATCACCAGCAACGACGAGACGATTCTTAAACCTTTTGAGCGACTCAAATGCAACGGTCAGCATGTGCACGCACAACCGTGCAACAGAGAGCTTTCACTGGCACAAAAATACACTCGACGACTGCAGTCTGCCTTTGTGGAAGCCGTCCATTTGGCGAAAGCCATCGACACCACGCGCGGAGACGCGCCTACACGTACTGCGCATGCTCACCCTGCTGACCTTCCTGACCAAACTGAACCAGGAGAAGGTATGAGACGCATCGGCGATCGTATCATCCCAAAAGTGGCTACATGCCCAGCATGCATCGACAACGTCCGAAAGGACAGTCCCAGCCACAACAGAGACCCTACACAGTGTATGTGTTATGGTTCTATCTCTGTATATTGGCCATGTCCTGCATGCCAAAGGGACCTTACGAGAAGCAAGGGTGTTAAGAACCACCTCGACACTGAGCCCGGCAAATGCCGTTTTGCTGAGCCGTTCAAACTCCCAGATGATCATAATCCCGAGGGCAACAATGTGCCAGTTTGGTGGAAACCCGTACCCAAACCTGGGGAGGGCCAAGCTTCAGCATCGGGTGGCCGTCAGGGCGCTCGCGCCAGGCCACCGCGACCACGGGCCTTTGGGAACGCTGATCCTACATCTGGCGCCAGCAGTTACGATATACTGCGAGACGCGCCCGAGCGTGGAAACACGCCTTCCGCGTCTTCTGGCGAGCCGCCACAGGTAGCGGCCCGCCGCGGCCGCCTACAAGGCGCACCACCACCACCAGATGCAGTTGACGAAGGGGACCGACTGCGGAGAGCTACAAGGAACCCTCTCGCCTCAACCGGCTCGGGGGCTCCGCGACTGCCCGACTGGACGAGATTTGACATCCAACACAGTCTGCAAAATCTCCGTTGTCACGAACCTCATGTAGTCAAAAAGGAACTCCGTAATCTGCACTTACGGTGGCATCATGCGAAGGAACCCAAGATGAGGCGAGTCCTAGACAAAGTGGGACTGGATAACGTTCGACTAAATATGAGCAGAGAAATCTGTGACACATGTCGGGAATGAAGAGCATGGGAACGCCCAGGCAAGTCGACGCTACCTTCTGTGAACCTTCCTCGAAATTGGCTCGACGAAGGCGAAGTAGATCTCATGTTTTACAAGAAACGAACCATATTTCATATTATGGACCGATGTATTCGCCCGGCAGCAGGCCAAGAGATTTCCGATAGAGAACGTGGCACGATACTCGACGCCTACCACTACTGCTGGATTGCCTATCACGGACCCTTCAGAGTCTTGCATTCAGATGGAGAAGGCGCCCTAAATAATGACACTGCCAAGGCCATGATGGCGAACAAGGGTGCGACACTTCGTATCCGAGCGCCTGGCCAACACGCGACCTCGATCGAGTCACGCAACGGCATTCTTAGGGGTACTCTCCATATGATTGAGGAAGAGCTGAACCGACACAAAATCCCTGTTGTATTTACTAGAGCGCTGGCTGAAGGCATCTTCGCCACCAACGCCTTCACGTTTTACAACGGAGTATCGCCATGCCAAGCACACACTGGGCGACAGCCCTCCTTCCTGACCTCGACACCCTTGACTTCCCTAAGGGGCCCGAGACGTCAGGTCACGAACGAGAACGCCGCGTGAGGGAAGTTAGCCTGGAAGCAATAACTCAAGCCACGGCGGTAGCTAAGACAAATTGTGCTCTCAGGGCTAAAACGGCCCCAGATGGTGCTCGCCTTTACTCAGCAGGGGACTTGGTCGACTATCACCGACCTACCGCCACTAAGGACGATCATGGAGGCTGGAATGGCCCGTTTCCTGTGATCCGTAACGTGCCTGAACGAGGACACGTCGTCGTCAAGGCAGGATCACGTGAAGTAATTGTAATGTATCCTGATGCTCGTCACACGTTATACATTGAATGCCTCCTTACCAGGGAACTTGGCATGGACAACATGGCCATGCAAACCGTCCTTACATATGTGGCACATCTTGGTGCAGGGAAACCTGCCAAAGTCTTTGGCTATATTCCAGACTACAAGGGAAACCTCAATCTTTCGGACGACAGCAAGTTTCACCCGCGCGTACATCTTGCACTACAGTACCTCGTGCGAAATTATTTCCGAGTTGAACGTGTAGTAGCAGTTAGACTGGCCAAGAGCGTGTCTAATTTACCCGCAGTAAAGTACGCCACCGGGTCTACACTGATCCACTACGACAGCGATGTCAACCCAGCCTTCCATTATTATGAGTGCGTGGGCACCGGCCTGAACATCTCTCAAATCACTGGTAGCACTCACTCCAGACTCATCCAGCGCTTGACTTCACACGTTCCTTCCTTAGGATTTCATGACGACCTTGCCAAGTATCAGCACTTGGGCACAACGCCTGGAGAACACGACCAGCCTGGAGACAGGCCTCCACCAGACACCCCCGGTGCCTCATCACCAAGTGAAGGTCGCCTGTCTACAATCTACGAAGAAAACCAGGAACATGACATCGAAGCTATGATGATGGAGGAGTGGTACGATGAGTTACGTACGGACCTTCATCCCACAACGGTTACCGACGATCATCTCTACTGCGTCCCAACAACTATGCTGCCCGACCAATGTGTTCTGGTCTCAGCATCCGTGGACGAAGAAGATATCGCAGTGTCGGAAATGCTCGGAGACGAGCCTGAACCACAAGAGCCCTGTCTTATCTCTCTATGCTCAACCACACCTGACGAGGGCGATTCTCTTGACAGTGACGAACATGGTCCTTATGTTGAGTTATGTTTTGCACCAGAATTGTCAAAGGTAGTGTTAGACCAGACCCAACTTGCACAGCTCGAAACTGACATGGTCGCAACGATGAGAGCATACGCATCATCGGCTGCTAAACGTGCTGTGGTAGTCAAGGAAGACGACCTACTCACCAAAGCCGACATAGCAGCACACCCCAAAGAGGTTAGTGAAGCTTTGTACACCGAACTCAAGATCTGGCTTGATAACCGGTGCTTTGAGATGTATGACCTGTCTACAGCTTCCAAAATCATGACATCCAGAAATGTGTGCAAGTGGAAGTTTGTGAAGGTAGGCACCGAGAACGTTAAGACCATCCGTCTCAGACTCGTCCTTCGTGGATTTATGGACACGGAGGCGTTAAATGTAGAAACTTTCTCAGGATTTGCTCGAAGGCAGTCCCAGAGGCCCCTGGCAAGTGAGGCGGTGCGCCATCCAGAATGGATCTCAGCATCCATGGATATCGACAAAGCGTTCCTGAAAGGTTTGACCTATGAGGAACTTGCTCATGCCACCGGCGAGGAAACTCGCATGGTTTGCTTCACTCTTCCACCAGGAAGCGCCCAGGTGCTTCGTACACTGCCAGGCTTCTCTTCTTACAATGAAAGCCGACACTGCCTCGGGTGCCTCAAGCCAGGGACGGGTGCAAAGGGCGCCCCAAGAGCGTTCCCCCTCAAGCTTCGCACGACCACGCGAGCTATAGGCCTCGCACCGACAAGTTGCGATCCTGAGTTTGAATTCAGTCAAGATCTGTTAACAGCAAAACATGTCGACGACATCAACATGACAGGCCTAGAGAAAAATGTAGATGGCTATGTACAACGTGTCGAAAAGGTGTTTGGTAAATGCAAGCTCAACAAACATTCCTATACGAACTGCGCCGTTCGCTACCCTGAGAATGACCAAGGGGATGTGATCATGGATCAGGACGAGTACATTAAACAACTACGTCCCATCACACACCCCGAACTTACGGGAGCGGCGGCTGACGCCAAAGCTACCAAACTCATCACCGACATGTTCGTTAGCCTGCGAGGAGCTCTCGCCTATGCCCTTCTTACTCAAGTCTGGCTTATGGTGCATGTGGTCTCTCTCCAGAAGATTCAAGAGCCCACCAACTTACAAGTCAGACGACTGAATGCTGCGACGCGAAAGCTGATCAGCAGCCCGAAACGCATCACCTTCCCTCGGATGAAACCGACGAACGAAGTAGATATACACAGTGATTCGGGGTATCGGAAGCTCACCGGGGAGGAAGACGATGAGACTAAGGGCTACGGCATACGTGGGGCTAACGCATTACGGCGAGGAAACTCGCTTCAAGGCAAATCCGTCATCCACCTTTGCGACGGACTATGTAAATCACACCGGCTGCAGGTGAGATCCAGCTATGCCGCTGAGGCACTTGCAGCTGCACACAACCTTGATGAATGTTACCCTACGCTCATCACTCTCCACGAGCTCAAGGCAGGGGCCCTGACTCCACGACAACTACGAGATATGCGTGAAGTTGGAGGCCTAGCTATCAAAGTATCCCTTACCATAGACGCTGAGTCTGTGTACAAACCGCTATCCAGCAAAGATCTTAAGATACCGACGGAACGGACTTTGCTGGGGCATATCAGCTGGATACGTGAGCTCATGGATATAGGTATAGCGCATAACGTGCAGTGGTGTGATACTAGAGACATGACCGCAGATGGGCACACAAAGGGGAGTATCGATCGGGAGCTGCTTTTGGAGGTGATGTCAGGTACTCAGTCATTTAAGTATGACTTGAAGCAGTTTGTTCCCTTTCGGGGTCCTGAGGACAGAAACAAGCTTAAGTCAAATCAATTTTAGTCTGTCCTTGTTGCCCCCGCGGTCCAGTCTGCCAGCATGGGCGCCTAATACAGAGGCGCCCTCCTAGCTGCTCGGAAACGAGCCTTACTTTTCACGCTTGGTAACGAGCCTGTTCAGATTGATTCAGGCTCTTTGCTTTAATACCCTTTTGCTCGGAGAGGTATAGCCTGTTTGGCTTACCTCTAGCCGGGCCGATAGCCCTTTGATGTCCAAGGGGCTATCTTGCGTATGCGTGAAATGCTTTGCGAGGTAACTCGCCTTATAGTCTGGCGTTAGGCCAGACTGTACGCATTGTTTTTCTTGCAAACAGTCGTGCTCGCGGCCTTTGTAGAGCTTGACGGCTGCGCGGCTATACTCACCGTCTCCTCCCCTCCCGACTTTAAGGGTCGCTCTTTGGGAGATGTTATATAGGATCGGGTGTATGGCTCGCGCGCCATTGCCTTTGGCTCAAGGCACGCGCGCCCTATTTGCCCGGACACTGCTTTTGTTCGCTATGTGCTGGAAAGATCACTACATCGATCTTATCCTATCTTATCCGTCCATTCCCCTTACTGAACCACCACCGTACGGCACCAGACGCTATTTGCCATCCGCTTCCCATGGAATCGGATGCTATTTGACGTACCATAGTCACTTCAGACTCACCCCAGCAGCGTCTTCTTGCGCTCATTTGCATGCGCTGGCATGCATTTGTATGCACATTGGCATACGTTGGCATGCATTGGCATGCACTGGCATACCTTGGCGTGCGTTGGCATGCGTTGGCATGCATCGGCAGGCGTTGGCATGCGTTGGCACACGTTGGCATGCGATGGCATGCGATGGCATGCGTTGGCATGCTTTGGCGTGCAGTGGCGTGCATTGGCATGCGTTGGCATGCGTTGGCATGTCTTGGCATGCATTGGCAGCCCCCCCCCCCCCCCGCATGCCACCCCTGACCCGGGCAGCTGATTCGTCTTCCGCACGTGCTACCCTTAACCCGGGCAGCCAATTCGCCACGCGTCTTCCACTAGCAGTTCTTCCGAGTTTCTTGAAGATTACACTAGGCACTAGGATTCTTTTTGTGGAGCATTACACTAGGATTCCTTTCGTGGAGGATTACAATAGGATTCCTTTTGTGGAGGATTACAATGGGATTCCTTTTGTGGGGGATTACACTAGGATTCCTTTTGTGGAGGATTACAATAGGATTCTTTTTGTACGGGGACGCACGGCGCGGCCTGAAGGCCCATCCTGGGCCCGAAGAGCACCCCGACCACGAGGGCCAGAGTCGGGCCGGGCGAAAGGGGGGGATTGGGAAAGGGGGGGTTACGAATCTGGACGCCCGAAATGGGTATTGAAAGAATGGGTACTATGCCCAACAGCAGTTCCTGTTCATTTTGAACAAGATCCGCTGTCCACGCCGCCGCGGCCTGTGTCCATTCGAGACAGGAGGCCGCCTGCCCAACAGCGGCCGCTGTTGGTTTGGGACAGTACCCATTTTTTCGGTACCCATTTCGGCGTCCAAAACGAAATTTGCTGCATGCATCTGATTTCGGCCTCACCGAAGGGCCCATTCCTCGATACATCGTCGCCTCTGGCGCCGGGAGGCGCCAGGAAAATCAGCTACGTGATCTGATTCTCCCCCCCCCCTTTGCTATCCCCTCCTTTCGCCCGACCCGACAGAGAGGGGGGGTCGGGGCGACAAAGGCCTAATTCGACAGGCGTCCGCACGAATGGCGCTGGCCAGGGCTGATGCACGACTGGCGCTAGCCAGGACCAAGGTCCCTTCGCGGGGGGCGGGGGGCCAACCATTCTTAGGCACTGCGGGACTGGCTCCTCGTCCTCCCTCCTCCTCCTCCCCCCGTTCTTCTTGTTTGGCCGCTCCTCCGCCCAAGCCCCACTTGGCCCGCCCCACTGCCTCCTCACTCCCCTCTCCAGGCTCTTGGGAATTCTGCCAGGACTGCGGGCTAAGGCTACGCACAGCATGCAACTAGCTCGCGACCAGTTGTTTCGGCCAGCCCGGTTTAACATTCACGGCAGGATTCTTGGTACCCGCAGAGCCGCGCGTGTTCAGGTTAGGGCCGGCATCGCTGGAATTCTGCCAGGGCTGTGGGCTAAGGCTATGCGCCGCATGCCCAACTAGCCTGCGGCCCGCTGTTTCGACCAGACCGACTCAACAAACAGGGCTGGAGCCCCAAGAGTATTGGCCGCGCGGTGTTAGGCGATGTCCCGGGAATTATGCCAGGACTGTGGGCGAAGGCTTTGCATGGCATGCCCAACTAGCTCGCGGCCCGTTGCTCGGCCAGCCCCACTCAACATTACGGCAGGAGTCTAGGCATCCCCAGCGCCGCGCTTGTTCAGGCTAGGTCGCTGCGCGCACCTCCGCTTCATTGTTCCCGTTCGTCTCCACTTGGGGACCTCGCCCGGCTCGTCTTCAGTCGATCCTTGTCCTCCCTCGTCCTCCTCCCCCATCATTGCTTGGCCGCCTTCCGCCCAAACCCCAGTTGGCCGTTCCACTGCCTCCTCGCTCCCCCTCTTTCTTAGGCTAATTGGGAATTCTGCCAGGACTGCGGGCTAAGGCTATGCGCAGCACACCCAACAATCTCGCGGTCCGTTGTTTTGGCCAGCCCGACCCAACATTCACAGCAGGATTCCTGGCACTCGCGGAGCAGCGCGTGTTCAGGCTAGGGCCGGCATCGCTGGAACTCTGCCAGGGTTGTGGGCTAAGGCTATGCGCCGCATGCCCAACTAGCCTGCGGCCCGCTGTTTCGGCCAGACCGACTCAACAAACAGGGCTGGGGCCCCAAGAGTATTGGCCGCGCGATGTTCGGCGATGTCCCGGGAATTATGCCAGGACTGTGGGCGAAGGCTTTGCATGGCATGCCCAACTAGCTCGCGGTCCTTTGTTTCGGCCAGCCCGATTCAACAGTACGGCAGGAGTCTTGGCATCCCCAGCGCCGCGCTTGTTCAGGCTAGGTCGCTGCGCGCAC
>CAUYUJ010007012.1:0-7500 GCA_963575745.1 Prorocentrum cordatum
GTAGTAGTAGTAGAAGTAGTAGTAGTAGAAGTAGTCGTAGTCGTAGTCGTAGTCGTAGTAGTAGTAGTAGTAGTAGTAGTAGTAGTAGTAGTAGTAGGTAGTTATAGCAGCAGTAATAGTGATACAACTCATGCTCGTAATAGTAGTAGTAGTAGTAGTAGTAATAGTAGTAGTAGTAGTAGTAGTAGTAGTAGTAGTAGTAGTAGTAGTAGTCGTAGTCGTAGTAGTCGTAGTAGTCGTAGTAGTAGTCGTAGTAGTAGTCGTAGTAGTAGTCGTAGTAGTAGTAGTAGTAGTAGTAGTATTATTAGTAGTAGTAGTAATAGTAGTAGTAGTAGTAGTAGTAGTATTAATAGGTGTAGTTGGAGTAGTTTTAGTAGTAGTAGTAGTAGTAGTAGTAGTACTACTATTAGTAATCCTAGTAATACTTCAACCAATATTGGTAATACGAGTAACAATATTGATAATATTAGTTTTGATTTTCGTACTAATACTACTCATGCTTTTACCACTACTATTAATAGTAATAATTCTCATTCTATTACTCATATGGTTAATCTTGCCAACAATAACAAGGATCATAGTACTACTGATAAAATTAGCCATGCTAGTAATAATAAGAGTACAACGACTAATACTACTAATAATATCAATCGGTGGCAGATTCTGCGATTCTGGCGTTGCATTTTTGTCATGCTGTGCGATGTTGCCTGGTTCTGGGCCCTGGGACTCTGACCGGTCGATCCGGCTCGAAAAATGCCGCAGGACGATGGGGTCTAGGGTTCCTGCTTTGATTTGTGCGATGTTGCTTTTGATTGTGACGTCGGATCGCAGGGTCAGCATAAGTTTTCGGAGCTCCGATCCAAGACATCCGCGCGGAGCTCCGAAAGTGTAGGGGTGTCGTTTTTTTTGTTCCTCGAAGGAGCTCGTGGAGTCGCGCCTGAGCGCGAACTTCTACAACCTGACGGCCATCGCCCCCCAGGACAGGGCTCGTTTCGATTCCTCCGATTCGATTCGACCTGATTTCGGTGGCTTCCGATTCCGACTCGATTCGACTTGGGATTCTGACTTGGGCTCCGATTTTTCAGATTGGAGGCATACTCAAGGGCTCCCACGAGGGCGCGAAGTTATTCGCGCTTCGCGCTTCGCGGTCCTCGTTCCTTCTCCCCCTCCTTCTCGTCTCCTTTTCCCTTTGGGGGGGCGGCGCGAGAGCGCGAAGTTATTTGTGCTTCGCGTTTCGCGGAGCGCGAAGCGCGAAGTTGGGAGCCCTACTGGCCTTTCGATGTCCACCGACTCGACGACTTTTTCCCGACTTGGCCGCCGATTTCCGCCCATTGCCGATCCGACTCATCGATTCGATTCTGGGCTCCCCTGCCAGGACGCGGAGGCGTACGAGCGCATGCGCGCGCTGGCCCTCGAGAGGTACGGCCTCTCCGTCCTCGACGGCCGCCTGCCCGCCGGCACCCTCGACCACGGGCTGGACGTCATAGACGTCATGCGCGGCGTCCACGTGTTTGCGGCGCAGTATCCGCGAGTGCTGTCGCCTCCGCCGGCACCCAGAGGGTCGAGGCTCAGAGGATTGTCAGGAGGGGAAAAAACACACAGACACAACTATAGTCGACTCCCAGGAAAGTATGGGAAAATATGGGAAGTGGGGGGGAAGACAAAAACCCAGAAAATATTGGAAAATACGGGAAATCTGGTTCTTTGTGTGTATTTGTTTGTGTGTCCCAGTTCCCCTTCAGATTGGCACAAAAACACAAAAAAAACCGTCGGAGGATGGGCACGGAGGGTCGAGGCACCGAGGATGGGCACCCAGGATCCGGAAGCCCGCGTCGAGGAGTACAGAAAATGGCGCGCACAAAAAACTGTCGGAGGCCCGCGCGGATCTCTTGGATCGACGCCTGGGCCCCCCCTGGGCGGCGCCTCCAGCGCCGCCCTGGGCGCGCTCCGCGCGCCAGGGAGGGGGGGGGCCCAGCTCAGACGACGACGAAGCAACGACGACGAATCGACAAGGACTTCGAGACGAAGAAGCGGCGACGACGACGACGAAGACCGAACGACGATGAAGAGACGACGACGCAGAGATGACGACAACGACGCATGGACGAAGACGACGAAGAGGACGAAGCGATGACAACGACGAAGCGTCGACGACAGGGAAGCAGCAGCGCCGACGACGAAGCAACGACGAAGCGACGAGGACAGCGAAGCGACGACGACGACCACGAGGCGTCGACGACGACGAAGCGACGGCGACGACGAAGCGACAGCGCCAACGACTACGATGGCGACGAAGCAATACCGATGACGAGGTTCGCGAGGGGGCGACGCCTTGGCTGCGAGGACGACGAAGCGACCACGATGAAGCGACGACGACGCAGTAATGACGGTCACGACGAAGAGACGACGACAGCGGCAACGACGGGACGACCGCGGAGCACCAATGACGGCGATTTATCAATCGACGGCGACGATGATGCAGCGACGACGATGACGAAGCGACGAAGCGGCAGTGACGACGATGCGACCATGAAGCGGCGATGACGAAATAACGTCGGAAGCGACGACGAAGCGACGATGACGACGAAGCGATGACAACGAAGCAAAAACGACGATGACGACGAAGCAGCGAGGCCGACGAGCTGATGACAACAACAAGGACGACATTGACGCTGACGAAGAGACGACGATGAACCGACGACGACGAACCGACGATTACGAAGCAGCGACTATAATGAAGGCGAAGCTACGACGACTAAGCAACGACGACGAAGCGCTGACGATGAAGCAAGCACAGCTGGCGCAAGGGTGAATCACAACCCTAGAACCCTTTCGGTCTCTCCACGGGGCCTTCGGCTCGTGTTCTTGATCCACGTTTTCGTGGCCGCTTTCCGGCTGTGCGACAACGACATAATGACGATCGCGAAGCGTCCATCACGACGCAACGGTGAGGACACTCGAGCGGTTATCATGACGGAGCGGCGACGACGAACCGACGATGATGTCGAAGCAAAGACGATGACGATGCCGAAGCGACGACGACGACGACGACGACGAATAGACGACGACGATGCAACGACGATGACGAGGTGAGGTCGACGATATGGCGACGGCAGCAACGACGACGACGCGGCGATGACTTCGAGTCGACGACGGCACGCTGAAACCACGACTACACGATGAAGACGAAACGACGACGACGAAACGATGGCGACGAACCAGAGACGACGAAGCGTCGACGACGACAACGAGGCCTCCATCTCTTTGGAGGTATCTGGTGGTACCTGGAGCCCTCTGGAGGCCTGTGAGGAAGGGTCGAACATGACAAAATTGTCAGGAGCAGGAGGGGGAGGAGTCGGGTAATCCTCTCCGCAGCGGCCTGCGCCGCAGGGGGTGGGGGTGGAGGGCTCAGTGCCCTTTTGGCACCGAAGCCCGCAGCTCCGAGGCTCCGAGGGAGGAGGAGGAAGAGGAGGAGGAAAAGGAGGAGGAGGAGGAGGAGGAGGAGGAGGAGGAAGAGGAGGAGGAGGAGGAGGAGGAGGAGGAGGAGGAGGAGGAGGAGGATGAGGAGATAGAGGAGCAGAGCAGAAGCAGGAGGAGGGAGGAGGAGGAGGGAGGGAGGAGGGGAGAGGAGGAGGAGGAGGAGGGAGGAGGAGCAGGAGCAGGAGGAGGAGGAGCGGCGGCAGGAGGAGGAGGAGGACGAGGACGGGGTCGCGGCCAGGAGGAGAGGAGGAGGAGGAGGAGGACGAGGAGGAGGAGGAGGAGGAGGCTCCGCCATGTGGATACCGAAGTAGGCAAGAGGCAGGAGGGGGAGGAGGAGGAGGGAGGAGGAGGAGAGGAGGAGGAGCAGGAGGCGGAGGATGGTGAGGAGAAGGAGGAGGAGGAGGAGGAGGGGAGGAGGAGGAGGAGGAGGAGGAGGGAGGAGGAGGAGGAGGAGGAGGAGGAGGAGGAGGAGGAGGAGGAGGACCCCCCTGGCTTGCCGCTGAACCTTGGCCTCTTCCGCAGTGAGGAGGCGCCTGTGGTGCCCCGTAGCCCCCCCTGAGCCGGCCCGTGTCTCCCAGCCCGTGGCGGGAGGGCGGGCAACTACAGCCTGCATCAGCAGTTTTTCGTCCAGGCCTCCAACCGGGGCGATGCGAAGATCCGGACCGAGGGGAGAAGAGCGACCTGCTTCTCCTCTTCAGTCGTCGTCCTCCTCCTGGGGGTGAGAGCAAACTAGGACCTTGTGTGGGCAAGGGGAGCGCGACAGGGAGACTGCGCCTTTTTCTTCGCGTTCGGCGAACTTTCGCGGCGAGGCTGCTGCGTCCTCAACCCAACTCCGACGGCAAAAAGGAAGGTGCAAAGAGTGTGCCCGATGATCACCCGAAGCGGCGGAGTGCCGTACGTGAGGAGTGGGATGACGAGAATCAGAAAAGGCTGGAGCCCAGCGGCGGGTGCGCGAGTAGGCACAATGGAAAGGACCCCGACCCGGGCCACCTCCTCGGCGCCGCCCGCTCCCTCGCAGAGCCGTGGCGGCCCAGCGCACCAGGCCGAGCTCAGTGGCCTGCTTGGTCGACCCCGATCGCCCGCGGGAGGAGAAGGAGGAGGAGGAGGAGGAGGAGGAGGAGGAGGAGGAGGAGGAGGCGAAGGAGGAGGCGGAGGAGGAGGAGGAGGAGGAGGAGGAGGAGGAGGAGGAGGAGGAGGAGGAGGGGAGGAGGAGGAGGAGGAGGAGGAGGAAGGAAGGAGGAGGGAGGGAGGAGGAGGAGGAGGAGGAGGAGGAGGAGGAGGAGGAGGAGGAGGAGGAGGAGGAGGAGGAGGGAGGAGGCGGCGGCGGAGGAGGAGGAGGAGGAGGAGGAGGAGGAGGAGGAGGAAGAAGAAGACGAATAATAATAATAATAAGAAGAAGAAGAAGGATAATAATAATAAGAATAAGAATAATAATAAGAATGATAATAATAATACGAATAAGAATAATAAGAACAATAATAATAATACTAATAATAATAAGAAGAATAATAATAATAATAATCATTATAATAATAAGAAGAATAATAATACGACTAAGAAGAAGAATACTAATACTAATAAGAAGACTAATAATAATAATAATACTAATAATAATAAGCAGAGAAGAATAATCATAATAATAATAAGAACAAGAAGAACAAGAAGAAGGAGGAGGAGGATGAGGAATAATAATAAGAAGAATATTAATAATAAGAAGAAGAAGAATAAGAGGAACAATAATAAGAATAATAATAAGAATAATAATAATAATAATCATAAGAATAATAATAAGAATAAGAAGAATAATAAGAAGAGGAGGAGGAGGAGGAGGAGGAGGAGGAGGAGGAGAGAGGAGGAGGAGGAGAGAGGAGGAGGAGGAGGAGGAACAGCAGCAGGAGCAGAGCGACGGCGCCTACCTGGGGCCGTCCCTGCGCTCGAGGCGCTGCCGGCCCTGCCCTCGAATGGTCCACTTCGAGCCGACCGCTTCGTCGAGGGGGGAAAGTCGAGGTTCGAGGTTTTGGGCGCCTTCGTCGGTTCTCGGCGGTTTTCCAGCCTCTTCGGGATGCTTGCCAGCAGCTGCGCCTCGCCGAGGGCCTTCCGGGGGTGCCCGGATCGTCCCGAACGGCTACCGGAGGCCCGAGTTATGACCCCAAGACCAAATTCTTCACGCTTCGCGTATCCCCACCAGCCCATCTCAAAACAGCAACTCTAGCGAAGCATGCCGACAGTCGTGTTTTTCAGGCGTGTTTCCGCCTGCCCCCGCATATCTCCCCTGTTCCTCCTTCCTCCCGCCTCCTTGTACATCCTCCTTGTGGTGGGAGCGGGAGAAGGACGAGGCGGAGGAGGAGGGAGAGAAAGCGCTCCTCGTGGTTTGAGTCGTTCGGGCTTCTCGTCCTGGTGTGAGTCGTTCGGGCCCTTCTTCCTGGTGTGAGTCGTTCGGGCTCTTCGTGGTGTGAGTCGTTCGGGCTCTTCGTCCTGGTGTGAGTCGTTCGGGCTTCTCGTGGTGTGAGTTGTTCGGGCCCCTCGTCCTGGTGTGAGTCGTTCGGGCCCCTCCTCCTGCCCGTCCAGAAACGACGCCCAGGCGAGTAGAGGGTCGTCCTGATGGGCTTTTCGGCGTCTTGGGTGCCTCGGGGGGGCCTCTTTGGGCCGTTTGGGATCCTCTTGGGGGCCTCCTGGGGGCCTCTTGGGGCCATCTTGGGGCCTCTTGGTGCCTCCTGGGCGCTTCTTGGGGCCATCTTGGAGGAAATCGATCAAAGAAGAGGGGAGCTTTAATTAGCGCTGCCCCCTCAGAAGGGCCAACATGGGGCCAAAACCTCAGTTAAATCAATGATTTTGGCTTGAAAGAAGAGGGGAGCTTTAATTAGCGCTGCCCCCTCAGAAGGCCAAAATGGGGCCCAAACCGTAGTAAAATCAATGATTTTGGCTTCAAAGAAGAGGGGAGCACTTTTCTCCCCCCCCCGTCGGGGCCAGAATCCTCGTGAGGGGTGTCGTTTTTTAGCCCTCCCAGGAGTCGAAAAAGACCCCGCCGGCCACCCGCGGAGGGACCTCTCCAGGCCCAGGGGGAGGGGGTAGGGGGAGGGGGAAACCCCTCCCCGAAGGGGAAGCAGGGGGTTGAGAACAGAGCGGGCTCTCTAAACCACTCACGCCCAAAAGGGCTGGTGGGATTCGGCGGCGAGCGAGGAGGGGAAGTGACAAGGGTTCGATATCGGCTCCGGCCGGCTCCATCCAGTTCGGCTCCGTCGGGGGCGGCCAAGAGGGATGCTCAATAGCACCGTGCAGGCATACAGCCGCGCCCAGATCGTCGAGCCGTCGGAGTCGGGGGCGGCCAGAAAGGGGTGATGACAAAGGTGGTGGATCTCATTCATGGGCGGGGCCATGATATCTTTTGGACCTCATTGCCCCCTCGTCTTCTTATTTCAACACGTCCCCAGCCCTCCCCTGGGCCGCGCACATTCCCAGACCCCCGACGTCATGATTTTTTCATGACGCGACCCCCAGAGGTCTGGACCCATTCCCCGGGACTGGTATTTCATCCTGAGTCGTTTTTTGACGGCCCCGAGGCCCGGCAAGGGCCCCCGGAGGCCGAAAATGGTGAAAAACTTGCCGCCGTAATTTTTTCATGGATCGAGGGGGTCTGGGTTTGCGCCCCGCCCTCTTGGACGCCCCCGGCTCCGACGGCCCGACGACCTGGGCGCGGCTCGCTGCCCGCACGGCGCCGGCAGTGCATCCTGGCCTTAAGTCGGGCCTGCCCCTCTGCAGGAGGCACATTCAAAACTGGGAACAAAAATAGCACGGGGACGAGTTTTGGCCTATTTTTGACTACATCTTTGAGTATTGGTTGGCTATTTTTTATTGTTCGTCCAAAATCCCCCTGTGGGTGGACACGCCCGACCTAACTGCACGGCGCCGGCTGTGCATCCTGGCGGGGCCGCTCCGCTTCGACCTCGACCCCGCGTGTGGCGAAGCGGCCCGCGCCGACCGCCGCGCTCCACATCGGTCCGAGCCCTTTGAGCTCGATGC
>CAUYUJ010007012.1:10000-40000 GCA_963575745.1 Prorocentrum cordatum
CGGTTGTTTTCCGAGGCCCGGTGGCACATGTTTCGCGCTTGCATCTGCACAGTGCCCATACCGATGCGCAGCCACGGCGCGGCTCTTGACTTGGACTTGGAGCTGGGAGGGGTGAGTGGGGGAGGGGCAGGGGGAGGAGCCGACTGTTCCTTCGGAGAATCACCGAGCGCGTTCCACCACTCGCAGCGTGCCTGCTCGCAAACGCCCGAAAAACACAGGTCTGCTTCAGTGCAACTTCTCGTAGGTTTCCCACGGCGGATCCAGGCCATTTGCGAGCAGCTACTCTGCAAGTAGTGGAATCACCACCCACCAAACCACCCCAACCCAACCCGAAGGCTCAGATTTGCCCTCCATTTCCAGTGGGGGGGGTTCGCAGAACATCGAAAAAACACGTATGGAACCCTTACCCCCCCCAACCCGAAATTCGGGCCTTCGGGTAGGGTTGGGGTGGTCTGGTAGGTAGTCATGGAACGCGCTCGTCTGGAGAAGGCTCGGAAGCCTTCTCAGAAGGCGGGGGGGCTTCCGAGAGGCCCCGCCGCCCCGAGAAGGCCTGCCTCCCCCCCCCCCCCTCCGGGCGCGCCGCGGACGGGGGGCCCATGGCGCGCGATGCCGCGACTGTTCCCCCCTCCTCCTCCTCCTCCTCCTCCTCCTCCTCCCCCCTCCTCCTCCTCCTCCTCCTCCTCCTCCTCCTCCTCCTCCTCCTCCTCCTCCTCCTCCTCCTCCCCGTGGTTCTCCGAAGCCCCGGCCCTTTCCCCAGGTGCAGGCTCTCCATCCCGGGCCTTCTCTTGACGGTGCCGGGGCCTGGCCAGGGCCCCCAGCAGAGGCCCCCAGTGGCCGACAGCCTGCCGTGCTGCTTTCCCGCGGCGCGGGCCTGTCTGGGGCGCGCTCGTTGTCCTCTTTCGGGCTGCCGCGTTCGGCGTGCCTTGCTTGGCTGCCCCTAGGGCCCGGCCAGGGCCCCAGGAGGCCGAAAATGGCCCCAAACCGCCCGTCGTGATTTGTCTCACGACGCGAGCTGTCGGCAGCAGCGGCAGCGCCAGGGCGCTTCGACGCCGCGGCCTGCGGCCCGCAGGACCATCACCACGGAGCACCTGGCGGACTCCATCCAGATCCACGGTGCCGGCGTGGTGCTCACCGCGGTCCGAGGGGGGGGGTGCTGGTTGGAGTCGGCTGGGGGTCTGAGGTGGCCCAGCTCTCGAGTTCCAGGCAGCAAGACGGGCGGGAGGTCCGAGGTTCCGGGCCCGAGCAAGTTTCTGGTATTCTTCGGCCTCCGGGTGCCGTTTTCGGGCCCTGGCATCCCGGGGTGAACACTTTCACCAGATGGGCCCTGGGGAGTGGTCCAGGGCGCCCTTTTCAGGCACAACCATTAACGGGCTTAATACAGACCTGTTCTTTCTCTCAGTGGACCGAGGACTATGTCATCCTGGTCCAGGCAGAGCTTGCGTGCAGGGACCGATTTTGAGTGGATTTCGTTTCACCCCCCCCCTCCCTCCCGACCAATTTTCGCGAGGCCCGACCAGCTCAGACCCCCTGGCCGCCTCCAAGGTGGTGGCACTGGCTGGTTGCCGCAGGGGTCGGCGTGGGCCGAGGCGGGCCAGGGAGCGAGGAGGGGTGAGGCTCGTCGGGTGCAGACAGGCGACGTCGTGAACAAAATCAGGACGTAGAATTTTCAATGTTTTCGGCCTCTGGGGGCCCTCGCCGGGCCCGGGGACCTCAGAAAATTGGCCCAGGATGGTATCACGGGTCCCCAGGGAGAGGAGGGTCGGGACTTCTGGGGACCCCGTCGTGAACAAAATCAGGACGTCGCGTGTTTGGGGGCTTCGCGCAGACAGCCCCTCCAAGGTTGCCCCAGCTGGCCTCAACAGGCCCCCCGAGTAGTCTGGGGGACGAGCTCCCTCGGGGACGGGGGTGCGGGCGAGGGAGGAGCGAGCGATGGGGGAAGGGGGGACGAGGGAGACGAGATAACGCTGGGGGCCAAGGCCTGGTAAGACTTTGGCCTGCGCACAGAGCCCCCCTCCCCCCAGGTAGTCCTGGCTGGCCTCAAAAGGCCCCCTGAGTAGTCTCGGGCGGTCTCAGCACCCTGGCGCCGCCTCTGGCGGCGCCCCCGGGGCGCTCCGCGCGCCAGGGTTGAGCCTGTTGAGGCCAGCCGGGATTGCCACGGGGGGCGGTGTCGGTGCGCCATCCGAAGCCTCGCCAAACGAGGAGGAGGACGAGCGGCATCAGTGTGTAGGCAACTCGATTCTTGGGCAGATGGTCGCAGGCAGGTGGGTGCGGGTGAGTGGGCGGGTGGGCTGGAGGGTCGAGGTGGGAGGTACGAGGTTTCAGTTTGGCTGCAGCAAGTGGTAAGCATCACGGAGCAGCTCCGGGGCGGCATGTAGCAGAACCGTATGGGGCACTGTGTAGCCAGTCGTAGGTGCTCGGCAACAACGTAGTGGTACGCATTTAATAAGTTGGGTAATTAGGAGGTCGCGATGAGGTGGAAGTACTGGGTAGGAGCTAGGTCGATAGGGAGGTAGGTAGGCAGGTATGTAGATCGGCAGGTCTACAGGTAGTAGTGCTGGTGATAGCAGTCGTGGAAGTAGTGGTATCTGATCATGTAGTTGCATCTGCACTCGTGGCATGTGTAGTGGTAGTAGCAGAAGAAGAACGCTCAGTCCTTGTGATAGTGGCAGCGGTGGTGGTGGTGGTGGTGGTGGTGGTGGTGGTGATAGGGGTGGTGGTAATTAGTGGTGGTAATTATTGGTGGTGGTAATGTTGGCGGCCGACGGACGAGAACGGCCGAATGGGAGGTTGAGGAGGAGGAGGAGGAGGAGGAGGAGGAGGAGGATGAGGAGGAGGAGGAGGAGGACGATGCCCAGGAGCCTTCGCGCCATGCAGGAAAAACCGCGGCGGGCGGCTCTTGCTCTGCCGCTTTTCCGGGCCCCCAGGAGGGGGCCCTGAGAGCCGGACCCTTGGGCCGCCCGGCAGCGCCGCGGGGTGAGAAGCAGTTTCCCGGGGACGCCGACGACGCCGACGCCGACGACGACGACGACGACGGCGACGACGACGCCTACGCTGACGCCGACGCCGATGCCGACGCCGACGCCGACGCCGACGCCGACGCCGACGCCGGCGCCGACGCCGACGCCGACGCCGACGCCGACGACGAGCACGACGACGGTGACGACGACGAAGGCGACGACGACGACGACGACGACGACGACGACGACGGCGACGCCGACGCCGACGGCGACGCCGACGCCGACGCCGACGACGACGCCGACGCCGACACCGACGCCGACGCCAACGCCGACGCCGATGCCGACGACGACGACGACGACGACGACGGCGGGGGGCGGGACCCGCGGTGACGGGATCGTGATGGTGATGGTGCCGTGGAGGATGAGCAGGAAGGTGAAGTTCGGTTAGCAGGGCGCGGCTCTGGCCACCCTTGCCGGGCACCCACATAGGATTGGGACAGCTTGTTCCAGCACGCGCGTCCAGCCGTTTTCCAGGCGTCGCCCTCACGGCACGGTCCCACGCCGCATCATGTAGGGAGGCGTAGGGGGAGGATCTAGCTGGGATCCAGCTGACCTGACCAACTCCACGGGAAGCGTCGCATCTGGAGCCCACGAGTGGAGGCCTCATCCATCCCCAGGCCGGTCCTGGGCGAGATGGGGCGGCCTCACGAGAGCTCGGCTAGTAGGGGGGTGCCGACCTGAGCTCCCCGTCCCGTGGCCTGTCTTGCAGGCCTTGCACCCTCGGCCATGTCGCGCATGAGCGAGCCGCAGCAGTGTAGCTGATGATGCTTCGCCCCTGCTTGTCGCTCGAGCTGATCCTTGCATTGTAGCTGGTGGTTCGCTCGCCGCCTTTCTCGCACGGCCTGATCCTAGCGTTGTAGCTGAAGTTGTGTTCTAGCTCTCTAGCTTTGCCTCACCCATGTCGTTGAGTGTCGACAGAGATTGTTGCCCCTGCTCAGCGTGCTCGCACGCGCTGCTCCCAGCGTCGTAGCTGATGACGTCTGGCTGCGGCCTCACTTCCGCCATCTCGCCGAGGAAACGACAACGACTGCTGCCACTTCTCACCCTTCTCGCACGTGCTGCTCACAGCACTGTTCCGACGACCTCGGGCTCCAGCTTCGCCTCCCGCTTCTCGCAGAGTTGCGCTGGATCCGCCTGTCACAGTTCGCCCATTCAGCATGCCCTGATCCCAACGCTGTGGCTGATGATATCCGGCTCTATCTTCGCTTTCCGTCTCGCTGAGTGACGACAACGTTGGCTGCCACTGCTCGGCTTTCTCACACGCACGAACTGGCCCCAACCCTGCAGCTGATGACGTTGGCCCGCACGGTCTCGCCTTCCTCACACGGCCGGCCTCCAGCGCTGTAGTTGATGATGTCGCCTTGGCAGTGCCTGCTGCCACTGCTTGCCCTTCTCGCGTTGACACCGACAGCTCGGGCTGCTACTGCTCGTCTTCTCGCACCAGCAGACCATGCTGCCACTGCCTGCCTTCTCGCACCGACAGCGGCCTGCCACTGCCTGCATTCTCGCACCGACAGCTCGGGCTGCCACTGCCTGCCTTTCGCACCGACAGCCGGGGCTGCCATTGGCCGCCTAATCGCACTGGCAGGCCATGCTGCCGCTGCCTGCCTTCTCGCACGAGCTGTGCGCATCAGTATTGTAGCCGATGATGTGACGCTCTGTGCCGCTGCCTGCCTTCTCGCTCGAGCTGCTCCCAGCGATGTGACTGGTGCAGCTGCTTCTTGTTGCCGGCGCAGTGGCAGGTGCGCCGCGACGGCTGGCGCCCCTGCTTTCCAGGGTTGGGGGGGAGGAAGGAGACGACGGCGAGGGGAAGGAGGGGGCGAAGGCTCCTGGGGCGGACGTGCGTGCCTCATCACCGCCGTGTAGCTGATGTGGGGCTCCGCGTTTTTTGGATGGCGGCTTTTACGGGCGAGGCCATTCCGATGTCGGCCCCCGCGGAGCGCTCGTGCGCGCCCCCGTGCAGGGTGTGAACCTGGCTCACTCCCGAGAGCCCCGAGGGCTTTCTGGAGGCCCTGCCGGGCCTCCCGGGGGCCTCCCCAGACCTCCAGGGTGGTTCACAGAAGCATTGCGGACGCAGATCGGCTGCGCGCAGGAGGGACCCTTCGCCGGAGTGACCCTTTGGTGCGGGCACCCCCCCAGCACCGGCTGCCGCGCTCGGACTTGGCCCCCCCGCGGTTCCCTGAAGCCGCGCACCAAAGGCCACTGTTGCCAGGGCCACTCTTGCGCGTGGTCGACCCGTGCGCGCCGCCAGATGCGGGTCGTCCAAGCTCAGCCCCCAGGGAGGTGGGCGGCCCGTCGCCGCTGGCGCGTGCGCCTTCGCGCGCGCGCGCGGGCCGCGCTGGCCGGAGGACTTCCGAGCCTGCTGAGAAGGCCTCCTCCTCCTCCTCCTCCTCCTCCTCCTCCTCCTCCTCCTCCTCCTCCTGGCAGCGGGGCCCCGGAGACCCCGAGTCCGGGGGGATCTCCGGGGCGCTCGGCGCGCGGCCCTTTCCCGCAGGCCGCCGCCCGCCGCGCCCCCACTGTGCGTGGCCGCGAACGCGGCGGAGAGGTTGGGCACCGCCTCGACACCTCCCGGCCGGGTGCCAGACCGCCCAGAAGGTCTGGGAGGCTTGGCCCCCGGCCGGATAGCCGCCCTGCTCCTCCAGCTCGGGCGGCAGTTCGGCGCCTGCCTCGCCAGCTCGAGGCGCCCGCAGGCTGCTGCCTCGCGGCGGCCATCGGCCGGCGGGGGAGCGCGAGGTGCCCGAGGTCGCCCAGCGCCGCCAGCTCGAGGAGGGCGCGTTGAGGTGCGCGCAGCCAGTCGCCGCCGCCCAGCGCCGGCGCCGCCGCCCGGCCCCCCGCCGCAGCAGCCCGGCCAGCTCCCGCAAGCGCCCGGCGCCCTCCTCCGCCGGCAGCGTCGCCGCCCCGCGCAGCGTCCCCGGCGGCCGCCGGCGCCAGCGCCGCCCGCGCCGCCCGCGCCGCCGCCGCCTGGCCCGCCTAGCGGGTCCTCGCCGTGCTCCGCGCCGGCGCCGCAGGCCGGCGGGCGCACGCCTAGCTAGCGCGCGGGCGGCGCGCCGCCGGCTCGCCGCCGCCGGCCCCGCGGCGCACCGCCCCGCGTGCAGCGAAGCAAGCGGAGCGGAGCGCCTCGGCGTTGCCCCGCTGGAGGGTCGCCGCGAGGCTCTGGCGCGCCGCCGCGAGCACCTCCGCGTCTCCGCGCGCCCAGGTGCGCAAGAGCGCCTGCGCCTCCTTCCCAGCGCGCCCGAGGGCCTCCAGCGCGAAAGCCGTCAGCGCTGGGCCAGGGTAGCGCGCGTGCTTGCGCTCCTCCCAGGCAGCGGCAGCGGCGCCGTCCCGGGCGGCGCGGCCCCAGCCCGCCGGCGTGTTCGCGCCGAGAGAGGCGTCAGTAACCACCACGTCGACGTAGGCAACGCCGACCGTGGGGCCTGTGAAGGCCACGTCGAGGCGAGCGGCCTCCACGGTGCCGTCAGGGCGCGCGCGGTCCCAAGCGGGCACGAATTGCTCCGTGGCCACGCCTGTCGCGCCGCGGGCGCTGAGCCAGCGGGCGAGCCAATCCCGGACGCCGTCGTGGCGCTGGATCGTGCCGCCGCCGACGTGGCAACCCAGGCAGTGCCCCACCGCCAGGTCGGCCCCGCAGCGCGTGCCGTCCTCCCTGCACCGGCAGCAGGTGGCGCTGGCGGTCGCTGGCAGCGGCAGCTGGAGGCGCAGCGCGAGGGCTGGGAGGAAGTGCGCGTCCGCCAGCACGTGGTCCTCCGCAGCTGGCGGCTGGAGCCAGCTCCCCGCTCCCTTCCCGCTGGCCGAGCGTAGCTGCGCTGCCCGGTCTGGTGGCAAGGAGCCCAGGAGCCGCTGCCGGCGCGCGTGCTGCTCCGGCGCCGCGAGGGCGCGCTGTGCTTTCGCCTGTGGCTCCGCGGCGGCGCGCAGCCAGGTCGCGCCGCGCACCTGGAGAGCGCGGCCCGCCCCCTCGGCCGCCCCCCACGCCGCCGGGCAGGCGAGCTGGAAAGCCTCGAGGCTGGAGAGTCCGAGCTCACTGCAGACGCCCGCCAGGCACGCCTGCCAAGCCCCCACGAAAGCGGGCAAGCGGCGGTGCGCGAGGCCCTGCAGCCCGAGCCCGCCGCCAGCGCAGGGCAGGAGGGCCAGGTCGCGCGCGTCGTCTGGCAGAGTCATGGTGCCCAGTGAGCGGCCGCAGGATCTCGTGCACGTGGCCGAGAACCGCCGCGTCGTACGCCTGGCACCATGCCTCGTCCAGCAGGTGCGCTCGCGCGTGGTGCAAGGCCGCGCCGTTGGCGAAGGTGCGGAGCAGGACAAGCTCGTCCTGGGCGCGCAGCCCGTGCCCTCGGAGCCGGCGGAGGGCCGCGAGGTAGGCGTCGAGGTGGTCTCGGGCCGCCTGCGGGGCGGCCGTCGGCGAGAAGCTCGCCCTCGCGGGGTCGGCGCCCGGGCCTGCCCCCGCCGCGTTGCGCACGTAGGGCAGCGTGCTTCCCACGCACGTGAGGTCGGGCACTGCTGCCCTCGCCAGCGGCCCTGGGAGAGGCAAGTCTCGAGGGTTCCACACCTTGGTCTTCTGCGCGCTCAGGCGGAGGCCGCGCGCCGCCAGGAGCGCTGGCGCCGCGAGGAGCGCGGCGGCCAGTGCGCGCGGGCTGCCAACGACGTACACGTCGTCGAGGTAGGCCACCACCCTGGCGCCGGGGTCTTGGCGGCTCCCCTCCTCCCCTCCTCCCCCCTCTTCCCGCCCCCTCCCCCCCCCCTCTTCCCCTTTCCTCCCCTTCTCTCTCTCCTCCTCCTCCCCCTCCTCCACCGTCTCCTCCTCCTCCTCCTCCTCCTCCTCCTCGTCCTCCTCCTCCTCCTCCTCCTCCTCTCCTCTCCTCCTCCTCCTCCTCCTCCTCCTCCCCCGATCGTCACCTTCCTCCTCCTCCTCCTCCTCCTCCTCCTCCTCCTCCTCCTCCTCCTCCTCCTTCTCCTCCTCACTCCCCCCCCTCGCTCGCCGCCGAAATGCAGAGCTGGCCCCGGGACCCCGCTGTCCTCCAGACCCGCTGCCTCCGTGCCGGACGCTCGAGCTGGCTGGCTCCGTACCGGTCGCTGGCAGGGGCTGCGCCTCTGCCGCCCCTGCGCGGCGGGCAGAGGGCCTCCACGCGCGCGCGCGCTTCGCCCCGCGCCGTGCGGCGGCGGTCGGGCGTTCGCATCGGCCCCGTCGGCGTCGGGTTGGGCGCCGGGTTGGGCGTCGGGTTGGGCGTCGGGTTGGGCGTCGGGTTGGGCGTCGGGTTCGGCGTCGGGTTCCACGTCGGGTAGGGTGTCGGGTAGGGCGTCGGGTAGGGCGTCGGGTAGGGCGTCGGGCTGGGCGTCGGGCTGCTCCAGCTGCTCCGGGGTGGCCTCAGTGGTGCGGAGGCTCGTGCTCCTCCGTGGTGGCCACAGGTGTTGTGGAGGCTCGTGCTCCTCCAGCGCTTTCTTACATCGTTTCACTCCTGGAGGGTGCCCTCTAATCGTGAGGGAAGGGCTGTTCGTGCTAGACATGGACAAAAGGACAGGAATATCTCCCTGGATCATACAAGCCCTACACTGCTTGCTGATGAATTGGAGGTGGTGGAGCGCGCGAGGTCGTGTGCGACATCCTAAGAGCAAGCTGGGCACTTCGTGCCGAACTCGCGCCACGCGCCCGGAAAGTGGAGCGGTGTGCCCCGAGAGTCTGGATTTCTACCGGAAAGACGGCTGCCAGATGCCTGGTGGTCCATCGAAAGCTGCTGGTCAGGCGCAAGCTTGGGCACGGCTGCGATGCAGCACTGCACAAGCGGCGGGGCTCGCAGCTGCGAGCCTGGGCCTGCCAGGCGTTGCGCCCGCGCCAGGAGAGGCGAGCGTGCCGGGGGCCCCGAAGGGCATCGAGCCGCAAATGCGGCGCAGCGCTCGATGGTACTGGGCATCCAGCGGGAGACAGCCCTTGTCCAGCTGACCCTGCCGCGCCAGCGCCAACAGGCTGCGCGAGAGCGCGAGGGAGTTGGCGCGCATGCCTTGGGCCGGAGGATGGCGGCTTCCAGCGGCGCGAAGGCCTGCTGCGCCTTCGCTGTGCCTTCGCCACCTTGCGGCGGCCGTCGGCCTGGTGGCTGCCCGCGTCCTGGCGGATCGTGCCCAGGTGGGTGAAGTGGTGTGCGATCTACAGGATGTGGCCGTCTGGGGAGTGAGCTGCTCTCGCTAGTTCTTCAGGAGTGCGCGTTAGTGGAGCTTCCCAGGGACCGTTGCCGAAGAGCTTGACTATGGCGGCGGACGTCCCTGGGCCGAAACTGATCGCGAGACCGGGGCGCGCGATCTCGTGGATCAGGATGTCGGTGGCCGTTCCGAGCTGATCCAGAACTTGCTGTGGCCCACCGTGCTCCGCCTTGATGAAGGCACCACGGCTTCGTCGACGTTCTCGCGGTCGACGATGGTGATGGTGGTTGTGGTGGTGGCATTGGTGATGATGAGGGTGATGAAGAGGATTGTGGTGGGTGAGGGTGGTGCTCTGTGTCTTCGGGGTACTTAGAAGCCTTGCCCACCGGGGGGGATGATGATGGCGATGATGATGCTGATGAGGGCGCTGACGATGATCACGATAACGGCGATGAGGATGAGGATAAGGACGGAGAGGATGAGGAAAGAGCAGGAGGAGGGGGAGGAGGAGGGGGCAGGGGAGGAGGCGGATAGAGGAGGGGAAGAAGAGGAACTCACGCTGGACAAGGAATCTACGCTTCGTGCGTCACGTCGCGCGCGACTTCGACTCTCCGCATTCGTCTCGGGCTTCAAGGGGAGCCCCCCCCCCAGGAGCCAGGGTCCAGGAGCAGCGTTCGCCTGCCCGGGCCCTCCTCCTTTTTCAAGGGAGGTGGCGTCCTCGTCCCCCTCTCCTCCTCGGCTTCCCCCGGCTCCTCCTGCCCCTCCTCCTCCTCCTGCTCCTCCTCCTCCGCTCCTCCTGCCCCTCCTCGTCGTCCTCCTCCTCCTCCTCCTGCTCCTCCTCCTCCTCCTGCTCCTCCTGCTCCCCCTCCTCCTCCTCCTCCTCCTCCTCCTCCTCCTCCTCCTCCTCCTCTTCCTTCTCCTCCTCCTCCTCCTCCTCCTCCTCCTCCTCCTCCTCTCCTCCACTCTCCTCCTTTCCTCCCCCCTCAGTCTTCCTTCCTACCTCTCCTCGCTCCCCCTCCACAACCGCTCTCTCCATCAAGAAGGAACACCGATTGCAATAGCCTGCTTGCGCGGCCGTTGCCGTCTTCAAACGCAGAGCGTTCTGCGCATCCAGGTTTGACGGCTACTGTTTTTGGTCGTTGTGCTCGTTCGTCGACCCTTGTGGCCCTCATTGTCAAGGATGTTGGTTGCTACTGACTTCCTTTGTGCGAAGGAACGACGTGAAAGCTTGATCATTCCCCTGCCAGTGTTCCCCCTTGCTGTGTCCCGTGTCCGCGTCAACCGTCCTTTTATGAGCGTAGGAAAGGGGCGCGTCGGCGGGCAGGCACGGCCGCGTCGCTCAGAAGTGCGTGCCTCAGCGTGTAGAGGGCCCCTTTGCCTCCTCGCCCCTAGGCGGGACGGGGGTGGCGCTGTCCTCTCTGTGCTCTCCCCGGCCGCGGAGCACTGCCACTGCGGTGCCTTCTGCTTGCCTTGCGCAGTCGCAGCACATCGCGCGGCCGCAGGCTCGCCGTGCGTGCAGCGCGACCGGTGTGGCACGCTGGGGCGAACGTTTCCTTTGTTGCCTCATGGAGGCCGGGGCCCGCAGGCTGAGCGGGCTTGCCAAGGCCAGCGTGCCCCGCAAGCAGCCCCCTTCCCCCCCCCCTTCCCCTTCCCCTTTTCCCTTTTCACTCCCCTCCTCCCCTCCTCCCCCCCCCTCCTCCCGCCCCCTCCCCCCCCCCTCTTCCCCTTTCCTCCCCTTCTCTCTCCTCCTCCTCCCCCTCCTCCACCGTCTCCTCCTCTCCTCCTCCTCCTCCTCCTCCTCCTCTCCTCCTCCTCCTCCTTTTCCCCCCTTCCCTCTCCTCAAAGAGTGGCCACTGGGACTCCAAGGAACCCTCGAGAGATCACCCTCATCCTCCTCTCCCCACTCCGTCGTTCTCCCTCCCCCCTCCCTCCTCCTGGCCTTCCCCCCTCCCTCATCCTCCCCCCCCCCTTCGTCCTCCTCACTCCCTCCCTGGTCTTCCCCCCCCCCCCCCTCTCCCTCCCTTGCCTTCCCCTGCCTGGGCGCACCCGAGTGGGTCCCCGCCCCCGTCGCACAGGGAGACACCTGGGCAGTTGGGTGATTGTCCTGGGATCCATGCCAGCTGCTGCCAGGGCCAGGTCCCTCGTACGGCCTGGTCCCAGTGGCACTCCTGGCCTGGCGCCCCCCCTCCCCCCTCCCTCCCTCCCTCCCCTCTCCTTCCCTCCCCCACTCCCTCTGGCCCTCCTCCCCCACTCCCTCGTCCCTCCCTCGTCCCCACTCCCGCGCATACTTTGGCAATCACAGCGCATCCCCGCCCGACGTGCCCCACCCCGCCCAAGCGTTACCGTCATTGCCCCCCCCCCCCCCCACCCCCGGGGTAACGACCGCCACCAGGCAAGAGTTCCAAAACGCAATCTCTCTTCCCCCTCCTCCCCTCCCTCTTCTCCCCCCCCCTCCCCCCCTCCCTCGTCCCTCCCTCGCCCTCCCTCCCCTCGACCCGCCCTCCCTCGCCCCCCGGCCCCCGCCTCTCCGCTCCGCCCAATGGCGGGCGACGGGCTGCCCGACGCCGCGGCCCTCGCCCGCGGCGTGGCCGACTCGGTGCTGGGCCCCCGCGGCGGCTGCACCGTCGCGCGCGGCGCGGCCGATACAGTGCTGGGGCAGATGCCGGAGGCGCTTTCGCCTCTCTCTCCTCCTCCCTCCTCGTCCTCCTCCTTCCTTTTCTTTCCTCCTCTTTCCTCCTCCTCCCTCCTCCTCCCTGCTCCTTCTCCTTCCATCCTTCCCTCCTTCCTTCCTTCCTTCTCCTGCTCCTCCTCCTCCTCCTTCTCCTGCTCCTCCTCCTCCTCCTCCTCCTCCTGCTCCTCCTCCTGCTCCTCCTCCTCCTCCTCCTCTTCCTCCCCCTCCTCACGCTCGACAGGGCGTTCCTCTCGCTCCCTCCTGCTTTTCACATGGCAGCTGAAACTGCTCCTGCAGTGCACCAGCAAGCACCACGGCTCTCCGACTGGAGCTTGAATGATCATGCTCTCCTGCCTCCGACGCTGCGGCCTCGGCGGCCCCGCGCTCGGCATGAACGAGGCGTCCCGGACTTCGCCTTCCGCTCTCGCCACTGCCCTGAAGTATTTCGCCCCTGCCCTGAAGTACCTCGCCACCACTTTGCAGTATCTCGACCCTCCCCCGCCTGGTGCTTTTCTTTTGAACGGGGCCCGCTGGCCCCCGCCTCAGCCGCCGCGTGTTCGTCCGTCGGACGCGCGCGCCTCGCCTCGTACCCTCGTACCCACCCTGCAGGAGGTGGCGTGGTCGTGCTCTTCCAGTCCACTTCGTGCACGACGCGTCCGGCGCGGCGCCTCCCGGGCGCCCATGCGCGCGTCCGCGCGCCCGGCAGGGGCGATGGGCTGCGTGAGCTGGGACGTGATGGACTCTCGCGACCGATGGGCGCCCACGGAAGATCTGATGGTGCGTGCTGCTGCTGAGGTGCGGGGCCGCCTTACACGTCTCCCTACCACTTCCAGTGCAGGGGCCGGGGGCAGCCGCCGGCGAACTTTGCGGAGCATTGCCAGAGCGACCTGGCAGCAGGACCTGACACTGGCCACCACCCTCAACACCACGTCGCTTGGACCTCGATGTCTCAATTCTGCTGATCAGTCTGTTAACCTTGTCAATGGTGCTGTATTCCGAGATCTGGTCTGCATTATCAAGCCACGATGAAATCAGAGACAGCAGCGCCATGCTGCCGCACGCGCCCGTGCCACGGGCCCGTGCCGTCAATCCGTTTTCTCGTGAGGAGATCAATCTCACTTGGGAACAGTAGCGGAAGGTGCAGGTCACATCTCAACGCCGCGCGCGATGATGGGCACCCATGCGGGAACACCTGATATTGAACGGCATTCGGCACAACAGTTCCAGCCACGTAGTGGATCTCCCCATTGGTGTCAAGCCACAACAGTGCAAAGCCTCCTTAGGGAGGTGCTTCCCGCACTGGTGCACGACGATAGTGGAGACGCAGTTGGCGTCGGAACACGCCCGCCACCGCCTGCAGCTGATCTCTGCGCGGGCGTCACGGCGTCATGCTTCCAGCTGGCGCTGGGCGGTGGCGCTGGCGCCGTGGCGTTTCGGCGCCCACCGGCGGCTCTCCACGCTGTCGCCTGAGGCGCGCCCGGCGCCCTGGCAGAGGAAACTGTCTTGGCCCACGCCGCCGCTACGACGGAGGGCGTCCGTTGTGATCTGGCAGAGAACGCTGTCTCGGCCCACGCCGCCGTTGCGACGGATCCTTAGCCTTTGCCCGAACGTGACGACCGAGTGCGCCCGCCGTCACCTGCTGCTAATCGCGTGGCTCGGGATCTTGCTTGCATGGCTGCTGCTCTGTCTCGCCAGTGGGCTCGCGTCTTTCAAGCGAAACCTGTTCCGGCTGATGCGCTACCCCTATACCTCGCTACGCACCTCCCTCGTTATGAACGTCCTTGCTACCTCTTCCGTCAAAGGCCGGCCTGCGGCGTGTTCTCCGCCTTGGTAAGGCAAGCGCGCCTGGTTCTGATCGCTTCCTGTCGCGCGTGGTTGGCGGAGGAGGATGCGGTTGAAGCTCAGTGCTCGTTTTTGCTGGACATCTTCAGCGGCCAGGGTCGCCGCCAGGCTTCAACCACTCCTTGATGTGCTTCATGCCAGAAGACGAAAGACCCGAGGACTTGGTGGATGCGGCGCGCTCTCCTGATGCTCTGCGGCCGTCCACTTTGAAGTGCAGCGACTCGAAGGCCGTGGCGTCATCGATTCGTTCTTTACCTTCGACGTGTTGCTGAACGACGCTGCCGCCCTTTGTAGAGAGGGTTCCCCCCGCGATCGCCAGTTTAACTTCGACAATTGTGGAATTGGACGCCGCTGGCAGAAGGGCGGGGGGGCTCGACGATGCTTCCAAACGCATGCCCTGCTTCTTCTCGTTTGACGTGCAGGCCGCTTTCCCGTCCATGAACTGGCAGGGGATCGCAGCAGTCTTGCTTCATTCTCTGCTTGCTGGCTAGATCTGTGCGATCTGGGCTCTGTGCCGCGATCTGCAGGTCAGCGCTTGGTTCAGAAACGATCTTCTGCATCTATTGCAGGTCTTCGCAGGGGTTGCTCAGGGGTGCCGGCTGTCTGGAACTTCGTTGTCATTGTGGCTAGTGGCCGTGAGGGCGTGTGTTGCAGTTTCTTTACTCTGATCTGGGTGGGGGAGGGCTCAGGATGGCGTCTCGCTAGTCTTCGCCAGACGTGGCCGTTTTGGCTCAAGATGGCAGGTTACGAAACGGGCCCCTTCAAGCCGTCGATGGTACCTCCGGAGGCCTGCCTGGGTCATCTTGGGCCCCTCGTGGGCCGTCTTGTGGCAATATTGGAGACCTCCCAGGCTATTTTGAGCCGACGGATGCTCGAATTGGCGAGGACGCTGCAACCCTTCCAACGCGCGAGGGCAATCAATGAGTTGGCCTCTTGAGGCCCTTGTGAAACTGCGGCCGGGCATGGTGCTTGTAGAACTTTCGGACCATCCGCTGATTGTGGCTTCTCTCCGGTGCAATATCTTGTTACGACGGGGCAGGAGACGGTCGGAGTCAGTGCCGTCCTCCCCCGCCCCCCGTCCGGTAGCGACGCGGTGCGAAGTGGGCCGGCTCCGCGCCGTTGCCCGCGGCGCGCCCCGCGCGCCATGGGCGCTTTCCGGCCGCGGTGGGATCTCGCAGCCAGCCTAAGAGGACGCGGTCGGCGTCTGCCGAGTACTGGGGCAATGCGCCCCTCGGCGCGGCAGATGGCGGCGCGCCGGGCCCCGGCCCAGCGCGGCCATGCTTGGCGCCGGGAGGCGGTGGCCCCCAGGGTGCGGCGGCGCAGCTGGGGGAGGCCGCGCGGCCGTCGATCCTTGGGTTTCCGGGCGGGGCGCCTGGGAGGCGCCGGTGCCGGAGGGGGTGCCTTGCTGACCTCGCCGCGGCATGGGCCTGGGCCCGCGCCCTCAAGCAGTTCGACGTGGGGGTGCTGGCGACGACGGCCGCGAACTCGGATGGGGCTCGTCGCCAGGTGCCCAGAGCCGTCCTCGAGCAGTGGGGTGTCGAGATGGGTTTTAAAACATTTGGCCCGGCAGAAGATCGGGCTGCTGAGCTCCTCGCTGGAGACTGGCGGATGCAGGTCCGCCGCCCCGTGCCTGTCGCCGGTGCAGAAGAATGCGCGTGCAGGCCGATCTCGAGTTCCATCCTTTCTTGGGCCGCGCCTTAGCCGAGGCGCGACGCTCGTGCGAGTGCGTGCTTGGGCCGGGGCGCAAAGTCGAGGGCATTGCGCTGGCTAGCTCGGCCCCGGGCGGGCGCTTCGTCGCTGTCCGCGGGGGGCCCCGCAGACCCCCGTCTGGCGCTGCGGGCAGGCGTGCAGTGGCTCGCGCTCGAGATCGAGCTGTCCACGGAGCCCGTGCAGATGGTCAAGTTCCACGCTGGGGAGGGCGGCCGACTGGCTGCCGCGTGGCTGCTGCCCGCGTCGAAGACGGGCGCTCGGGCTCTGGGCGTGGCCCGCGCGCGCCGCTGTTGTCGCGGCGTCGGGGTCTTCGGCGACTTCTGTCCTGCCCGCGCGCCGTGGGCCTGGCGGTCGTGGCTCAGGGCTCGGTTTGCTTCGCGCCATTCGGCCGACGGCCGGCCGGCGCTGGGCCCGGCGTCGTCCTGGGGTCCCGGGGGCGAGGTGTGCGAGACAGACGCGGTCGTCGCTGTCGTCCGGGCCGCCGCCGACTTTCGCCGAAACTGCCTGTGGGAATTTCCACATTTGGTCGAAAAATGGGCATGTGATCAGCGGGTGGCGAGTTCAAGCGCTGCTGGTTCGAAGCGACATTGCTCTCTTGACGCCGTCCGGCGAGCCAATCTCTGCCACCGATGGTCTGTCTCGGAGCCACATTTTCATTTTTATCTAGCTCTGCGGGGGGCCAGGGAAACGATTCGAACCTGCGTGGGGTGAGTTGTGCAGACGCAGCCGCGCCTGGAAGTGCGCGGCAAGTACGCAGCTATGAGCAATGCCAGAGATCTTGAAGTGCTTCAAGGCCTGGTGGCCCGTAAGGTCATGTGCTCACTACATTCAGTGTGGTTCTGCAGAGCCGATCGCAGAAGACTAGATGGCTTCCAAGCGAGGTGCTTGCGCCGCATCTTGCACATTGCGCGCGCGTGCGTCTCAATAACTTCCAATAAGCAGGTGCTGTCGCGAGCAGGCCAATGGCCTTACACGACGCAGTTTATGAAACATCAGCTGCTGTGGTTGGAGGAGAAGATATAGGGTAACCGTATTCTATTTCTGGAGGCGATTGGCCCTCCAACCAGGAAGCGCGGCGCCAGCCACATGCGCATGCGCCCGGGCAAGGGGGCGGCCCCGAAATGAGTGGGCGAAGTGCTTGTGCAAAGCTGTCGTTCCACAGTTTTCGTGTAAAGAAGCAATGACGCAATGCGTCTGCTAGCCAGCAGCCATGCGCAAATTTGTGATTGATCAGGTGTCTCTCCCTCCTCCCCCTCCTCCCCTTCCTCTCCATTTTCTTCTTCTTCTTCCATCCGTGCATGCTGTAAAAGAAGACAATACCGACGCTCTGCCGTTCCCACAAAGCGGAGAAAACGGGTTGGTATTATTTTCCTGTCGCCCACGCGCGCAGGGGCATGGTGTGGCTGAGTGACCGACATAGATGCGCTCTGACCGACGTAGATGCGCTTTTGATCTATCTTGCTTGATACCCGCAAGTCGATCGGAGAAGAGTCGTCAAGGCCTTAACCGCCGCGACGTCCTCGCCGTGGCCACCGCCGACGCCCTCTTCCTCTTTATCCTCCTCCTTCCACGCACAGAACGCGCTGCGAATTCTGAATGTGCTTGCGCGTATTTCTCAGGGCGCTACGGACCGATAGCGCAAGCTGTTGCAGAGAGTAGCGACGTGTTGGGCCCAAGCTGGGGTCGTGGCGAGTCGAGTCTTCCTCTTTTCCTCCTCGTCCTCCTTCTCGTTCGAGGGGTCGTCGAAAGCCATCCAGAAGCCATCCAGAAGCCTTCGGAGGGCTTCCAGAGTCTTTCCAGATGCTCGCGGAGGGCTCCGCAGGCCTCACTGGGACTTGTGGGCGTCAGGGGACCTCATGGGATCTTCCGGTGACCTTCGGGGATTTGGGAACCTCAGGGACCTCATTTTCCCTCCTCTCCCCTTTCTCCTCCTTCTCTTCCTCCTCTTCCTCCACCCTGTAGAGGGAGGAGGGAGGGGGAATTGGGGGGAGAGGAGGGGTAGATGGGAGGGGAAGGACGGAACGAAACAGGGAGAGACGGACAGAGGTAGGGAGAGAGTAAGACCGATATGCAGTAGAAGATTGAGATGGGCACGTAGGCGGAAAGGGTCGTGTGGGTTGGGTAGAGGATATGAGAGAGGGGAAGAGGGGTTGGGATTGGATCGGCGTCGGAGGACGGATATGGCTATGGCTGTGGTGCTCGGGTGAATCCATGTAGCCGCGACGTGGTGTTTGGCACACCAGCAAACAAATCGGCATCCGCAGGCCAGAGCTCCTTAGCTTTGGCCTCATGCTTAGCTCTCCTCCATTCATAGGCCCATTCGACCGCCGAAGCGGGCAACTCGAATCAGTGCATTCGAGCAACTCTCCAGAGGTCCAGCACAGGGACCTCCACACTGCTCCGGCGGAAGCCGGTGGGTCCCTGATCAGGCTTGGGCCCAGGATCCAGCCCGGGCCCGCCAGCGAGCCACACACCAGTTCCCGCCGCGGACGAGGGCACACGATGGGACCCCGTCGGCTTCCCGTGCAGCCACCTCGCTCTCGGCGGCCCGGTGGCCCGACCCAGGGCACGCCCCGTGAAAGGCCCCTGCTTGCCAGGGCTAGTCTCTGGCCCGCAGGCGCCCCGCAAGACTCGCAGAGCAACAGAGGCGGGAGTCCCTCGGCCCCATCTCCAACATCACACGGGACCGCCGAGTGCCCTCCAAGAAACCCGGACATACCAGGGCCCCCCCCCAACGCTCACCCCCACCCCCGCTCTTGCTGGGCTCCCGCTCGGGCTCGGCGGGGATGGGGGCACAACTCGCTTGCCTTCAGCCGAGCCGGTCTCGAGCATCCAAGGGAATTTCTAAGTCACCGCAGTTGGCATCAAGCTCGAGTACAACATCGGCCGTCCCGCGGATCTCCTCGGTGTTCCAAACTTCGTGGTCGCCAGCCCAGGCATGCACGTGACCTGCCTGTGGAATTAAGTTGCGACCTCCGTACTTCCACAGGCTTCGATGAGCAGGACTCGCTCAGGCCGCATGGTCACAGCAACACTTTCTTCTCCCAGCGGCCAGCAAGCTCGTTGTCTTGGCGACAACAGGTGCCCCGAAAGACTCCTCACTCGCAGCCGTGGCGTGGTCCTTGACTTGTTTCAAAGACGCACTCGCACCATGCTCGGACCACCACTCCCGCCAGACATGACGATTCGTATTCTGCAAGCTCAAAGCTGCGCGCACCCTGCGCGCACGAGGTGGACCCTGATCAGTTCGAGCAAATCGTGAGAGCTCCGCTTGCTGCAAGGTCCACAGAAAACCGTGCCAGCATGTGAAACGCAGAGTCTTCAGCATCATTCGACGACTGGCTGAGAGACCACGACAGCAGTTCCGCTCCACACAGTGCACATCTGAAGCTACCATCGTCGTTAGTGCACACAACCGCCCAGCCTGCTCTGCGCAGACCACCGCACTACGTGAAGTAGGAGGACCCGTCCACGACGGACATGAGGAGGGATGCTTGAGGATGGAAGTGGGAGGATCACAGGATTGATATAAGGGGTTGAGTGGGTAGTGGAGGAGGGAGAACGGAGGAGGGATAGGCGGAGGATGAGGATGAGGGGAGGATGAGGATGTGGAGGATGGGGAACAACAAATGATGTTGATGGTGATGATGCTGCTGATGATGATGATTATGATGATGATGCTGCTGCTGATGATGATGATGATGATGATGATGGTGGTGATAATGATGCTGCTGCTGATATGCTGATGATACTGCTGATGATGATGCTGAATAGGAATAACACCACTATCTATATCTAAGCCAGCGTGGACCTCGGGCAGTGTGTTTCTAGCAACGCGTGCTGTGCAATCCGTTTTGTGGCGGCCCCGCCACCAGAATCAAGAGGCTGATCGTTTGTGTAATGCAGTTTTAGATGCAGGCCGAGGTTTCTTATGCCTCCACCCTCGCATTGATGAGTTGTTAGCTGCGCCTCACAATTGTTTGGCCCACTCGGACGGGGGGTGGCGCGGGTGCGGGCGGAGCGCGGGCGGTTTCACTCTCCGGGTCTCCCAGGGGAGCGGCGACTGGGAGGTCGCGGCTTTCGGGGGGACGTGGGAACCCCAGGCAACATATTCATTTTCCGCCGAAGTGTCGGGGCTTCGGCTAGCACTTGCTGTGTTCGCCGCTCTGCAGGGGACAGGCGATCTCTCTCAGCTCGGAATCCCAATTTTCAGACGTAATGTGTGCTACAGGTATCTGCATTGAGTGAGGCTCCATCGGCAGGGACTGAAGAGATGTGCGGGGAGGCGGCCTTTGCGGTCAAGCCGAGTCCAAATAGAAAAATCAATCTGCGTGGTGAAATCAATGTTGTGCAGTCTGTGTTGTGCAGTCTATGTTGCGCACATGGCCAGTGGCGTCTACTATGAGGTGCAACACAAAAGCCACGATACCAATGCAAACACATGCGCAGGCACGCGCAGCAGGAGAGAGGAGAGGGGAGATGGAGTGCAACGCAAAGCAATCCCACGCACTGCGTGGCAATGTACAGCAATGCAGAGCAATGCAGACCAATGCATAGCACGGCGTGGCGATGCACATCGATGCAATGAGTGCACGACAATGCATGACACGGCGTAGCAATGCAAAGCAAAGCAATGCATTCCAAAGGACTGCAAGTTTTATGCAAGGCGAAGCAGCACAATGCACAGCAACGCCATGCACCTGCGATGCAACGCCGTGCAAAGCAGTGCACCGCAATGCACAACACGGCCCAGACGACGGGCGGCGACATGGCGGCGATGGGGTGGCGACGGCGGCTGCATAGCCGTCAGACCGACAGACAGGCCCAGACGACGCGCGGCGATGAGGCGGCGACGGGGCGGCGATGGCGGCAGCATGGCCGACAGACCTGCAGGCAGGCCCAGTGCCTTAGTGACAAGCAAGAGCCCCACCCCAAGTGGAATCACTTCTTGGGGAATCTATAGGTAATACTAAGACTGATGCTATGAAAAAGAGGAGCGTGGGGATCAGGACGTGGAGGGAACGAGGAGGCAGAGGAGGAAGAGGCGAAGAGGGAGGACGATAATGAGGAGGAGGAGAAGGAGGAGGGGGGTGCGGAGGGAGAACCATGGCAGAGTAACGCGTGAGCGGGAAGGTGGAGGAGCGGAGCGAGACAATGGAGAAGGATGCGCAAACTGAGCAGGAGGAGGTGGAGACCGAGGAGACGGAGGAACATTACTAGGACGATGGTGGTGCGGATTCTGATGTTGTTGATGATAGTGATGCTGCTGCCGATGATGCTGATGATGATGATGATGATGATGATGGTGATGATGCTGAATATGCCGACGACGACGATGGTGCTGATGCTGCTGCTAATGATAATGCTGATGCTGATGCTGATGCTGACGCTACTGCTGCTGACGATTACGATGACGATGGCGATGCTGATGACGACGATGATGATGATGATGATGATGATGATGATGATGATGGCGATGTTGATGATTCTGAGGATGGCGACGATGATGACGACGATGACGACGACGGCTAAGGATGATGATGACGATGATGATGTTGATGATGATGATGATGATGATGATGATGGGGAGCATGATGTTGAGGATGACGATGATGATGATGTTGATGATGATGCTGATTATGTTGATGACGATTTAGATGCAGATTGTGCTTCTGCTGCTGCTGCTGATGGTGATGATGATGATGGCGGTGATGACGGCGACGATGGTGATGACGATGCGAGTGCTGATGCTGTTTTTGATTATGATGGTGATGGAGATGAAAAGTACTATGAACATGATGATGTTGATTATGATGGTGGTGGTGGTGACTATGATCGCGGATGATTGATGCTGATGTTGGATGATGATGATGGATGGTGGCGGTGGTGGTGGTGGTGGTAGTGATGATGATGCTGCTGCTGATGATGGTGCTGAAGATGATGAGGATGATGATGAGGGTGATGATGATGACGATGATGATGATGATGATGATGATGATGATGGTGATGACGATGATGATGATGATGATGATGATGATGATGATGATGATGATGATGATGATGATAACGACGAGGAGTAGGATGAACTCAATAACAACGAAGAGGAAAAGGGATGGGGACGAGTTAGAGGAGGAGCAGGAGGAGGAGGAGTTTAATGATGATGATGATGATGATGATGATGATGAGGATGATGATGATGATGATGATGATGATGATGATGATGATGAGGATGAGGATGAGGATGAGGATGAGGATGAGGATGAGGATGGTGATGATGACGAGGATTATGATGATGAGGAGGAGGAGGTGGAGTCTCGCATGTCCAACTCTATCTTGCATGTCCTGTTTCTGTCTCGAGTCTCATCCGCTTAGTGAGAGTCCCAATTTTCTTGCGACCACGTGTGTGGCTGCGCCTTGTGCGCTGCAGCTGTAACAGTTCGCCTAGCCGTTCTGCTGCTGCTGCTGCTGCTGCTGCTGCTGCTGCTGCTGCTGCTGCTTGCTTTGTTCTTCATTCGTTGGGCTATCTCGTCTCTCTCTCTCTCTCCACACTGACACCTGCTGTCCGCCATCCGAACGACCGAGGAGGACGAGGAGGAGGATGATGAGGAGGAGGAGGAGGGGCAGTAGGAGAGGGGGGGAACGCCGCGCTGAACGTACCGCAGGATGCCACCCCGGTGTTCAGCCACGACGCACCGGTGTTCAACATGCCCGCGCGGCGTTCGGCCAGGCGGGGGAGGTTGTGTATTGCAAGGAGTGCCCTTGGCCCGAGGTGCCTCCAGGATTTCCAATGAGGACCCCACGGCCTCCGGAGCACCCCTCACGAAGCCCAGAGGGCCCCAGGGGCTCCAAGACTGGGCGAAAAGCTGGGGGCGCCTTGGGCCAGGGGCACCTTTAGTAACCCCCGAGGAAGGGGGGAGGTGGAGGAGGAGGTGGAGGAGGAGGAGAAGGAGGAGGATGAGGAGGAGGTGGAGGCGGAGTGGAGGGACCCTGAGGTTCTTGCGTAGCACTCTTTCCGCAAAAGGCGATTTTGGCTTGTTTCGGGCCCCGGGGCCCTCACGGATCGATCCATCCGGCTTGCGAAATGACGCAGAATGATAAGGTCTAAGGCTCCTTTGTGCGTTTTCTTGCGATTGTTCGTAATGTCAGATCTGAGGGGAGAAGGAGGTGGAGGAGTAAGAGGAGGAGCAAGACGAAGAGGGGTGGTTCTGGTGGTCGTCACTGCGTAATAGGGACGAATCTCGAGAAGGGCAAGACGCAACAAGACAACGACGCCGACGCCGACGCCGATGCCAATGCCATTGCCGACGCCGCCGCCGCCGATAACGACGACGATGACGACGTCGACGGAGACAAGGCAAAGTATCGATCCGCACCGAAGTACGGATAGTGAAACTGCCCACTCTGCGAGGTTCGGTGCGCGCACACTGTTGAGTGGTGCTACGGCCTCCGACGAGCCACGAGCACAGAATCATTACCATCGCTCCCTGCGCCTCTCTTTCAAGCGTCCATTCGCGCGCCGTTGCGCGCATTTGGCTCTGGCTGTTGTGAGGATAACTTGGGCGGGCGTTGCCGCTTCGGGCGCATTACATACTCTTATTTAATTTATTGGACACTCATCAGTACGTCGTACGACATCGTTAAGGAGCCATCCATGTACAATATCCATATGAAGGGATCCCTAAGATAGGAGAGGGGAGCAAGGAACATGCTCGATCGTCAGAGAATGTGAATTACCTGGCGAAAGACGGGGTTACCAACCGAACGTTGTATGGAAAAAGATCCTGGCTGCAGTGCGTCCTGCCGATCGCCACAGGAACTGTAAAACGACAAGTAGGAACACCTGTGGTGACAGTGATCAGCAAAACGAGTTTCTCAATTTCCTGGTCGTGAACACCCTAAGAAGAAGTATACCATGATGCGTACAGCATGTTATTCCCAGGAAGGGTGGACAGACCCACGACCTCGAGGTAACTTCCGATGGCGGAGGAAAATCTGTTGGATCCGCAGAGAAATGGTCGGACATATACACTAGCTCCCGCTCTATGCCTGGGGAGCCCAGCAAGAGTCGCACCCGACCAGAAAATGACATCGTGCGTGCGACGGGTGGGGCTTGTCGTCGGGAAATGGAACGGTTGCTCCACGGGGGGCGTATGTTGCGGCGTATGAAACAAACATCCCTACTAACCTCTTATGCGGAGATCGAAAACGCCGTTTCCGAAGCCATCGAGGTAAAATCCGATGGTCCTGAGGCTGAGGCGGCGGGTCACGGTGCTTTTGGCATCAGTCACGCCTACTCAATTGAAGGATCTCGGGGGAGCACGTATGAGCTTTTCGTGCCTTCTGACACGCCTGAGTCGTTGGAAACGGCACAGAGTCGACACGAGACTACTCCCGGTGCAGCCGAGAGTGTTTTGCTTGACTTTGGCCTCCAGAGCGAGGAACATTTTCCTAGTGCCCAAGTGGGGGAAGCCAGCTTTAGGTCAAGCTCTCTGCGTCCGAGGAGGGTGAGAGAAGAAGAACTCGAGTGTGTCGGGGCAAAGAGGCTCCGACCGGTCCCGCCGCAGACGCCAAAGTCGGAGGTCGTCCCTGTGAGCGATGAGGAGATCTCCCGCGGAGTTCCTCTTCCGGACGCGGGCCACGGCCGGGGCGTCCCCGCTTCTCTTCTGATTCCGGTCGGGCGTGGCCTCAGGCGGCGTCTGGCCGGCACTTTCTTCACCTTCGGCCATTTTCTCGGCCTTCGGCCGAGGGCGTCTACGGCATGGGCAACGTGTCGCCATCAACCACGACAGCGCGGGTCACGGCGGCACTGCAGCTGGTCCCGTGTCGCCTTCCTGCTATCGCGCCGTTCGTCAGGGAAGACCGGAGGAGGAGGCAGGCAGCTTTCGCTGTGCGAGGCCCAATCTACTTCTTATGAGGTTTCAAAGGTGGGACAAAGATCCCTCGCGTTCCTCGGCTCTGAGCTCTGAGAAAGAGCTGAGGTCGAGGAGTGACGCGTGTGCTTCAGTGCCTGAGAGAACCGGGAGGATGCCATCTGTCGCCAGGTCTGGCTCATCGCATGTCAGCCACGCGTCGGTCCGATAGAGATGCTGGAATCCGACGCACCTTTGTGCCGAGTTCGCCGAACATCGTTGTCCAGCGAAATAGGGTGACTGCAATCGGCCAGTGTGCAAGGATTGGTTTGGGACCTTCAAGCAGTGTGACATCAAGTGCCAATGTGGCGAGTGCACCGAGCAAACGGGACACAACTGTTTCGCCAGGAGACAAGCCGTATGGGAAGCTGCTCAGCAACCACACTTGCCTCGGTTCGGATGCAAGAGCGGTTCGAATGACAGACCCGCGAGTTGCAGTGCAATGGCAACGAACTGGTTGAGGACTGAGGCGAGGGCTGAGCTGAAGGCAGCCGAGGAATGAGGGAAAGCTGCAGCAGCACTAGAGATGGAAGCTCGCATGGGCGCTGATTGTCCCTTCAGGGGACGTCGAGAACAATGCTTTGGCCTAACGAATGAGGGAATCCGTGGAAGCTGCCCGGATGGTGGAGACGGCAATCGCTAGGAGTCGCGAGGCACAGATGGCTGAGGCGAGACAAACGCACGGGATGAAACTCAGGGCGGAGCATGTGGTCAGAGTTTAGCAATATGAGCTTCTTGCCATGAGCCTGGATCAAGAAGGCCAGGCAAAGAAATAATATTTGGCTTCCCTGAGGTCACATTTGTTCCACGCGGGAGCGCCAGCCTCGCGAGGCAAGCCTGCGACGGTTACGGTGGTGCAGCTGGCAGGCGCGATGGCCACGTCGACTGGCGGATGAGTGGCTGCCGGAGGTGCACGGGGCCAACCGATTGAATGTTAATTGTGCCGCCAGGCGCGGTCTGCTGACTGCGTTGTCTGTAGCAGAGCGCGCTGCAAGGGCCACTACGACGCAGGAGCAACTCGATGTGCCATGCGCGAATAGCGGGGCTAGGCAGGTCGACAGTCGACAGAAAACGGGGCTATGCACGGAGCTCGGGAAGAAGAAGAAGACGAATAACATAAACAGTTCCGTCGCAAGAAGGCGATGGAGGACAACTGTGTTGCATTAGACCCTCCCTCCAAGTTCCTTCTGCATCGGGCCCACGCAAGCTTTTTTTCCATTGCTGGAAATTTCCCATTGGAAGACAACCGTCTGATATTCCTCAGTCGTGCCAAAACGCTGCTCCTACGATTTCAGCGTCTCGAGTCAGCGTGACTGTTGTGTCTTGACAATCCTACATCTTGCCAGAACGCATTCCCTGGAACTCAACAACGCAAGTTGTTGGAACTGTTGCAAACTCAAAAAACGCAGGTGCGCGGCGCTTCAACGACAGCCGAATTTTGAAACATAACCTCCTTTCGTTTTCGAAACGGTTGATTTTTTTGGAGACGAATGTGCGGGGCGCTTCAGCAAGAGCCACATTTTGAAAACCACCGTCTCCATCCCTGAAGCTTTTGCAAAGTTTTGGGACGAACGTGCGCGGCGCTCAGGCGAGAATCCCATCTTGAAAACTACCCGCCCTCCATCCTTGAAATTGTTGCAGAGTTGTGAGACGAATGTGCGTGGCACTATAGCGAGAGCTACGTTTTGAAAACGGCCCGCCTTCCATCCGTGAAGCTGTTGTACATTTCAAGCTGCTAGGTCATGGTGAGGAGGTCGCAGGCGAAACGCCTGGCCCGCCCTACGGATACGTCCGGGGGCACCAGAGAGAGGAGTTATGTATGAAGAAAAGCGATAAAAGGAGTAGGTGTAGAAGCAGGAGGAGGAGGTGGAGGTGGAAGTGGAGGAGCCTGAGGAGGAGGAGGATGAGGAGGAGGAGGAGGAGGAGGAGGAGGAGGAGGAACAGGGAGATGATATTAACATCCGGGCCGTTTGAAAAGAAACAGCGTCTGCCCTGATTCGAGCGAGGGCGCCGTCACAGACATATCCTGCTCGAGACTTCTTGAACAAAAGGTGTGGTCGCGAGCTCTTTGGTCGTGACTTTTTCACGGCGTCCTGATCTTTTCGCGACGTCGATTGTCCAGGGTTATGAGTCTGCGCAAAGACAGTAGAACACATCCCCCCAGAAGTTAGAGATACCCAAGCTGCCACTTGCTGCTGACCTGCCCGCTTCCTCCCTTTCAGTTTCCCCGAGGGGGAGGGCGGAGGAGCAGGAGGAAACGGCGGAGGAGGAGGAGGAGGAGAACGCCACAGTCGTAGCACTCAGGTCTGGTCAACTCAAAAGGAGGAGGAGGAGGAGGAGGAGGAGGAGGAGGAGAGAGGAGGAGGAGGGAGGAGGACGAGGACGAGGACGAGGAGGAGGAACAGGAGGAGGAGGAGGAGAAGGAGAAGGAGGAGGAGGAGGAGGAGGAGGAGGAGGGGGAGGAGGAGGAGGAGGAAGAGGAGCAGGAGGAGAGGAGGAGGAGGAGGAGGAGAGGAGGAGGAGGAGGAGGAGCAGGAGGGGAGGAGGAAGAGGGGGAAGACGGGACAGGGCAAGCGAGCGGCGAAGCAGGGCAGAACGAGAGAGAGAGAGAGAGAGAGGGAGAGAGAGAGAGCGAGAGAGCGAGAGAGCGCGAGGGATGGAGGGAGTGGTTCCCCCGCCTCCTCGACGCCTCCTTGGGCCGAGCCTGGCCGTCTGCCTCTTCTGCCCCCCGCCCCTCGAGAGGGCCGGGGGGTGGGGGGGTGGGGCCCACCCGTGGGGGGCCAGGCAGCTGAGCGTCCCGTGCATCCAGGAGGCGGCGCGCGCCGATGCCGACGCGGCCCCCGCGCTGGACCTGAGGCTGTTCAACGGCTTGAAGGGCCAGAACAGAGAGAGCGTCCCGAGCATCCAGGATCTCTGTGCGGGCCGCCCCCTTGTGCACCGTGCCGCGCTGCCGTTCCGTCGGGCGTGTCCTCCTACAGGCGGATCCTGGACGAGAGACAGAATATACCAACAACGTGCCCCCGGCAAACAGTCAAGAGCAGTAGAAGAACGACAGATCGTCCCCAGGCTTTTTTGTGACTAGTTTTGAGCATGCCTCCTGTAGAGGGACACGCCCGACTTCACGCTGGTGCTCCCCGAGGACGTCGCGTCGGTCCGCGGCCCCGGGGCACGGCACGGCGCGTAGCGCCGCGCGGCCCTCCGGGCCGAGAAAAGCTGTGTGCGCCGTGCCGCGTGGGAGCGGGGCCCACAGGGGAGTCCAGGGCTCATTGCGATTCCTCCGGTTCGATTCGATTCGACTTCGATGGATTCCGATTCCGATTCAATTCGGTTTCGGAGTCCGATTTGGATTCCGATTCCGATTTTCGATTCGGCTTCGGATTCTGATCTGGGTGCCGATTCCTCCAACGGAGGCCTACCAGCCTGCCGACTTCTGCCGATGCGACTTCTCCCGCCGTGGCTGCCGATTTACGCCGGTTAGATTCATGTCGATCGCCGATCCCGGCTTGTCGATTCGATTCTGGGCTCTCCTGGGAGTCTGAGCATGGTGCGGTGCATTGGCGCCGTGCTCGTAAAGCGGCCAAGCGATCAAGACATGTCTTGGAGGGTCGCAGCACCCCAGCTAGGAAGTGGACGCCCCAGAAGACATCCCTGGTCCGTCGTCGTCGTCGTCGTCGCCGCCGAGGCCGCCAGGCGGCAGCCGACGACCCAGAGTGCCCTGGGAGTGGGTTCCGCGCCGGCCGGACGAGCTGTCGCAGCAGGGAGGAGGAGGAGGCGGAGGAGGAGGAGGAAAAGAGCGGAGGAGGAGGAGGACGAGGAATAGGAGGAGGACGAGGACGAGGAAGAGGAGGAGTAGGAGGAGGAGGAGGAGGAGGAGGAGGAGGAGGAGGAGGAGGAGGAGGATGAGGAGGAGGACGAGGACGAGGACGAGGAGGAGCAGCAGGAGAGGAGGAGGAGGAGGAGGAGGAGAGAGGAGGAGGAGGAGGACGAGCCCCTCCTCCTTCTCCTCCTCCTCGTCCTCTTCCTCCGCCTGCAGGAGGTGGCCACGCCGATGGCCTCGGTGCCCGTGCCCGCGAAGTTCGTGGTCCAGTCGCTGCGATCGTCGGCCGACTCCCGGCCCGACTCCGAGTCGTCCAGGGGCGCGCTGTCGAAGGCCGCCGGCAAGGGCGCCTCCTCCTCCTCCTGCTCCTCCATCCCTCCTCCTCCTCCTCCTCCTCCTCCTCCTCTTCCTCCTCCTCCCCCTCTCCTCCTCCTCCTCCTCCTCGTCCTCCTCCTCCTCCTCCTCCTCCTCCTCCCCCTCCTCCTCCCCCTCCTCCTCCTCCTCCTCCTCCTCCTCCTCCTCCTCCTCCTCCTCCTCCTCCTCCTCCTCCCAGTGAGGAGAGAGGCATCGCGCAGCGCGGCAGGGGCCCCAGTCGTTCTCGCGCAGTGGCAGACATCAGGGCGGGAGGCTGGTCGCCGCTTTCGGCCTCTGGGGGGAGGCCCTCACCGGGCCCCAGGGCCGTCGAAAAGCTCGGGACTCAAGAGGCGGGGGTCAAGGCAAACGGGGGGCAGTCAGAGCGCAGAATCTTACAGGATCCTGAAGGGCCAGGGGCGCACTGACTCTGGCTTGGGTGCAGGATCCTGCAGGATCTTGCAGTATCCTGCAAGGCCTGACTGACCTGGGTCTGGATTGACCCGGGTCAGAAGATCCCCGAAAAACGACTCAGGATGAACACCTGGTCCCAGGTAGAAGGGCCATGATTTCGGGCACAGCGTATGGGCAAAATGAAGACGTCGCATGACTGGGCCTGCGGCGCGGCAGGGTTTTGGAGCCTGCTTGGAGCCTGAGGTGGCCCAGCATTGGTTCAGGCCAGCAGAACGGGGGGAGAAAGGGCCCCCCTCGTCGCAACGGCTGGACGCGGCTCAAAAACCTGGTCAGTTTCGACCCTGGGAGGTGGTTGAGGATCGATTCTGGGCGGATTTGCCCTCATCCCCCCCTCTTAACATATTTTCTTGGGGCTTGTCCAACTCGAACCCCCCGGCCGCCTCCGAGCAGGGTCACAGGGCTCCGCGGTAAGGATGCAAAGGGCCCTGGGCGCCCGAGCCGAAGCCCTTTAGTGAGCGAGGGCGGTCGGCGATAGTGGCCAAGGATGTCTTTCCCAATCGCAGATCCACCGGACTTCTGCGCGCGCGCACTCGCTGAACTCATTGGAAAGCTTATGATTTTTGGCTGTCCTGTCGAATGAGACCATGCGGGCCATTCGCGGGCGCATATGTGAAACCACAATCAAGAATTATCGTTCACCGCTTACTTTTGTCAAGTGATAACGTGCGCGTGCCACGAGCGCGTCTCTGCGCGCGCCTGTCGAACCTAGTCCAGCACCAGTGGTTTGTAAGCATTTCAACACAGATGTGTTCAACCACATAATTATGAAAGCCCAATGCCTTTTCAATGACACTGTTGCCAGGGTTTCAACTTTTTTTGTGCGCTTGAATTCATTGATCCTCATCATTATCCTCCTCATCATCCTCATCATCCTCATCATCCTCATCATCACCATCATCATCATCGTCGTCATGATCATCACGATCACCACTAATAGCAGTATCTTCATCGCCAGCGTCAGCATTGCCACCGTCAACACCATCATCTTCATAACCATAACCATAGTCGTCTTCATCACCCCATCCGTCGTCAACACCAACATGATCAGCAGTGTTATCGTCGCCCTCAGCACCATCATTCTGATCATCG
>CAUYUJ010007012.1:45000-49629 GCA_963575745.1 Prorocentrum cordatum
AACGCAGGGAATTCGCGCAGCGGCGCGCGGAGCGGGTGCGCAAGGCGTCGGCCGCCCCCGCGGGGCAGAGCTGCTGCGTTCCCGGCGGCGAGGTGGAGGGGGGCCAGCTCCGCGTCTTTTCCGACCGCCCCGTCATGACGAGGCCGCTCGTGTGACAGCTCTGCAACTGCGACTTTCTTACAGGGGAAGATTTTGCGCGGCGCAAGCAGCGGGGCCACGCGGGCGAGGCGGAATGCCGCAAACGGGTGCTGTTCTTGATGGCGGAGGCTGGCTGCAGGCCGATAGCCGCCCAGGAAAAGAGGCTCATGGTGCAGAATTTTGCTCGCTTCCAGCAGTTCTGCCACCCAGGCAGCAAGGGCAACCGCATCTCGGGCAACGAGGCAGTGCCCCGACGCGAGGCAGCCTGCGTAGTCTGCGCGCAGAAAGATTACCTCGAGCACCGCCACAAACTGAGCCTCTTTGGCGCAGTGCCGGAGGCCTGTGTATCCGAGCACTGCGCGGGCCCTGCAAGCGACCAGGACGACGTGTCCGAGGGCGAGGCGGATGCGCGACCCGCGCGGACCCTGCTGAAGCACCGCGGGGTGTACTACTTGCAGTCCCCGGAGCTCGTGCAGAAGCTCCTGGGCGTCGACAGGTACAGGCAGCGGTGGCTTTTGATCCCGTGCGAACAGCTGCGCGCGTCCAGCGTTCAGCATCCGGAGCACCCAGAGTGGCGGTGGCTGCTGCGCTCCCGTAGAGTCCCTGTGGTAGCACCACCGGAAGCAACGCCGAGCACATGCGGTGCTTCTCAGCCTGCTGCCGACAGGCCCGGCGGAGCTTCTCAGCCTGCAGACGAGAGGCCTCCGTGCGCAGGGGTGGGAGATGCCAGCGCGTTGGCGTGGGTTTGTCGCGGGAGTGCCTCGCTGACCTGGGCGCCGAGAAACCGAAGATGCCGTTAGACGCCCTGGTAAACGACAACTGGATCGGCCGGGAGCTCATGCGCGTCCGCGGCGCTTCGAAGGCTACTAAGATGCTGGCGCCCCTTGGCCGATGCTGTTGGAAGCAAGTCCGTCTCGGCAAGGGCGCTCCGGATGTCCAGCAGAAAGGCATCTCGGGGAACGCCATCCTCTTCGCCCAGCCCACGGCGCAAATCCCGTCCATGGAGCTGCCCCCGGCGCCAGGCGCGCTTGTGGACTCTCTGAACGTCGTCTTCTCGGGCGCCGCGCACAATCTCAGCGCGGCGCACTGGGCGGCAGTCAAGCGCGCCGAGTACATGCGCATCGTGAGGGAGCGCAAGCAGCAGTGCGCAACCTTCTCCGAGGTGTCCGCCCGGGAGGACGTCGCCCCGACACGGCTGCCGGAGGACGGCGTGCCAGACCACATCCGGGCCTGTCTGCAACCAGTGGACGGTGCCGACAAAGCCCCGGTACGTCTGTTGGGGCCAGCATCCAGGGCGCCGGAGGTGGGCAGAGACGACGAGGCGGGAGACGAATCTGACGAGGAGAAAGAGTCAGACAAAGACTGAGAAGCATCAGAACAGCCTGACATGGCCTACCTGCATGAAAATGTGGCAGAGTTCACAGTTGCAGTGGATCCAGTGCATGACGTCGCTCCAGTCCGCATGATGCAAGCGCTGCAAGGCACGCTGGCGGCGCTGCAGGAGCAGGCAGCACGCGTCGCAAAGAACGAGGCGACGCCGACAGTGGCAGACAGCAGCGGTGCTCTTCAGCCTGTTGCCGACGAAAGCGGCAGGCATACTATGCACAGCATGGTTCTCGATGTGCAGACTGCTGCTCGTTCGTTCGACGATCGAGCGCAGGTGGTGCTGGAGACAGCGCAAGCAAGCAGACCGAACGCAGGCGGTTGGGTCACCGCCGCGTAAACACGGCCTACGCAGAAACCCTTGATTTCTTTCGACAGCAGGTCTGGCCGGCGTGCTACACAGAGTTTTCGGTCGGGGACGGCGCGACGAACCTCGGCGGGAATCGGCCCATGTTGTTCGAACAGGTTATGCCCCAGGAAAGCACTACCATACTACCATTACGAGCAATGATTTGTACTGGCACAGTTTCCAGTGTTTTTCGTGAAATTAAGTAAGTGCTAGTACTTGGTATAGTCGCTTCGGGTGCGCGGACGCGTCGGAGGCGAAGGAGGATGAGGTGGAAGAGGAGGGGGGGCTCTGTCTGCCAGTCTGCGCGGTGCTTCTAAGCCTGCAGGCTTGCTTCGTTTTCCGCTTCTGTTCGCCGCCGGACCGGCGTGATCTAGTTCCAAAAGTGATGCGCTGCGCGACCGCGTTCAGCTTCTCTGCCGAAGAGAACGAGGAGGGGGGGGGAGAGAAGGGAGAGGACGAGCAGGAGGAGGAGGAGGAAAAGGAAGAGGAGGGCGGAGGTGGAGGAAGATGAGGTGGAAGAGGAGGGGGGACTCTGTCTCTGATTCTCTGTTGTGCTTTTAAGCCGGCAGGGTTGCCACGCTTGTTCGCTTGTGATCGCCGCCAGACTGGCGCGATCTTCGAGAAGGCGAACAGGAGAGGTGATGGATCCAACTCTCCATGCCCGCTGTGCTTGTCAGCCTGCAGTATTGGAAGACTACTTCCAAAGGTGATGATCTGCTCGGCCGCGTTGGCACGGTGCCTGCGAGTGTCTGCGATGCTTCTTAGCTTGCAGCTTTTGGCCGTTTTCTCGCTCCGTACGCTGCACTCATTTGTGCTCCTCGTGCGTGTCCGAAAAAAACACTTCGAAAGAACGCAGCCATCAAACGCAGCATTCAGTGATACATAAGCTCTACTTTAAACAATCTTGGTCATCATCACACCATCCACTTCAAACGCTTCCGTGAGCACGCAGCGAACGTAGATACCAGAGTCTCATTTGAAACTGCATTCGTTGATACCGAGTGCTTGTTTAAACTCACATCAGTCGATTGCAGACTTTGATGCAAAAGTCTACAATGAGAGTCCGAGTTGAATATTAATGAAATCGCCATCTGAATCTAACTGATGGTGCACACATATATGCTTTTACACATCGCTGTTAGGTTGCTTTGCTGGATAATTTGGTGGGCCCGGGGCCGGTTCAGGGGCACCGGTGGCCGAGAACGGCCTCAGGAAGCGAAGAGTTGCCCGGAAGCTTCGGGAGCAGCATAAGTACCCGAGGGCGCCCGGTCAGAGGGTTGTGTGGGGCCTTTTGGGGGCCTCTCGGGTGTCTATTGGAGGGTTCTTGGAAGCCTGTAGGGGCCGCTTGGGGGCCCCCTGGGGGCCTCTCGGGGCCGAGGGCCCGCAAAGTTAATTCGGATCCCCTGTCTTGGGGGCCTCTGGGGCCGTCTTGGGCGGCTCTTGGGCCGTCTTGGGGCGCCTTGGAGGCCTCCTGGGCCGTCTTGGGGCTCTCTTGGGCCGTCATGGGGCTCCCTTGGGGGCCTTTTGGGCCGCCTTGGAGCTCTCTTGGGGGCCTCGAGGGCCGTCTTGGAGCGTCGGAAAGCCAGAAAAGCGAGAAAGCAAAAAATTGTGAAAAACCAATGAGCATCAACGATTTTGGCTTCGTCGGGCCATCTCGGAACGCCTCTCAGAACTCTCTTGGAGCCGTTTGGAAGTCTATTGGGCAGCCTATTTGCCCTCTTGGGCCCATCTTTGGGCGGCTCCAAGGGCGTCTTGGAGCGTCGGAAAGCTGGAAAAGCGAGAAAGCAAAACACATCGTAAAAACCAATGAGAATCAACGATTTTGGGCCTCGTGAGGCATCTCGGATCCCTCTCGGAGTCGTTCTCTGGGGGGGCTCTTGGGCCGTCTTGGGGCGCGCTTGGGGGTCCCTGGGCTGTCTTGGGGCTGTCTTGGGCCGTCATGGGGCTCCCTTGAGGTCCTCTTGGGCCGTCTTGGGGCCCCTTGGAGGCCTCCTGGGCCGTCTTGGGGCTCTCTTGGGCCGTCATGGGGCTCCCTTGGGGGCCTTTTGGGCCGTCTTGGAGCTCTCTTGGGGGCCTCGAGGGCCGTCTTGGAGTGTCGGAAAGCCGGAAAAGCGAGAAAGCAAAAAACAATGAAAAACCAATGAACATCAACGAGTTTGGCTTCGTCGGGCCATCTCGGAACGCCTCCTCAGAACTCTCTTAGAGCCGTTTGGAAGTCTATTGGGCCGCCTATTTGCCCTCTTGGGCCCATCTTTGGGCGGCTCCAAGGGCGTCTTGGAGCGTCGGAAAGCTGGAAAAGCGAGAAAGCAAACAACATCGTAAAAACCAATGCACATCAACGGTTTTGGCCTCGTGAGGCCATCTCGGATCGCCTCTCGGAGTTCTCTGGAGGGGCTCTTGGGCCGTCTTGGGGCGCGCTTGGGGGTCCCTGGGCTGTCTTGGGGCTGTCTTGGGCCGTCATGGGGCTCCCTTGGGGTCCTCTTGGGCCGTCTTGGGGCCCCTTGGAGGCCTCCTGGGCCGTCTTGGGGCTCTCTTGGGCCGTCATCGGGCTCCCTTGGGGGCCTTTTGGGCCGTCTTGGAGCTCTCTTGGGGGCCTCGAAGGCCGTCTTGGAGTGTCGGAAAGCCGGAAACGCGAGAAAGCAAAAAACAATGAAAAACCAATGAACATCAACGAGTTTGGCTTCGTCGGGCCATCTCGGAACGCCTCTCAGAACTCTCTTAGAGCCGTTTGGAAGTCTATTGGGCCGCCTATTTGCCCT
>CAUYUJ010007013.1:0-49626 GCA_963575745.1 Prorocentrum cordatum
ACACCTGTGCGCGAGCACTCCTGAGGGAAAACAACAACCATAGTTTACCGTGTACTTGGTGGGTGGATTTGATACACTGTGCGTTGCGATTGCTTTATGTGCGTTCTCCAATTTAAAAATTGCGCGCGAAGTGTCTTATCTTGTCTCGCGCGGCTTCCACGGGTGGGAACGCTGACTCGCTTGCGCATTGCGTTCGGAAGCGGCTGACCCAACGCGCCACGGGGGCCTCGAGGCCGCCCTGGCGAGGCCCCGGCAGCGCGCCCGGGGGCCCGCCGGGAGATGACTGCTTCAAGCTTGCTTCCAAGGAGCCTTCAGGTGAGTAGCGCTTGCGCAGCTCACTTCGGGGACTCGGGGAGATTCCGATGCCTTTCCTGCAGCACCGTGGTTTTCTTGCGTCGCTATTCCCTTCTCGCGCGGGGCCTCCGAGTTTTGCGGCGCCCCGAAGTCGCCGCGGAGGCGTCGGAGAACAGGGGGGGGTCCTTCAACGACTGACTGCCACCCATCGGAGCCGCCAGGAAAATCTTTGCGGCCTTCTCGAGATCAGATCTATTCGACGCCCACGTATGGCGATTCCCCGGAGTTTCGACGGGCCCTTCCCGATGCCCGCCCCAAGCCGCGCAGGGGCCTCGGAGGCCGTCGGGGGCGAGTGGCGAGACAACGAACGAAGCGGAAGCATTTAGAGTGTTGAATTATGCGGGCGTTTCTGAAGCATCGCGCGAAGGATCCACAGCGACCTCGGGCCGTCTGAAGGCCGCATCTGGTGCCGATCGAAGCGGGAAGGGCCGCCGATCAACGCCACGCATGCTTAGCAAAGCCAAACAAGGCCAGGCAACGCCAGGCAATGCTGGGCAGTGCTAAGCAATGCCAGGCAACGCCAAGCAATCCCAAGCAGCGCACGAAGATGCTAAGCAAAGCAAAGCAATGCCAATCAATGCAAATACAGGCAAGGCCAAGCAGCGCCAGACATTCTCCAGCAACGAAATTCAATGCACATGAGTGTCTGGCGAAGCCAGGCAACGTCAAGCTGCGATTTAAACCGAAGCAGAACAGGGCAATGTCAAATCCGGCCGTCGATGCGAATGGGCGTTGCGGGCGCGGCGCGCGCCGCCGCGACCCATGGCGGGTGCGCCCGTGGAGGGTTCGGCTTGCTCGGCCGACCGCGGCGCGCGGCAGGCTGGCGCCGTCTGCGTGGTCGATTAAAGCGAAGCAGAGATGGTCGACGCAATGCCAGGCCAGGCTGCCCGCGGTTGCTCATGCGACGCCGTCGCGCCATCCAGTCGGGCGTAGGTCTTCTGGCCATGCAGAGGTGTGCGGCGGCCTGGCGCGCCCCCGCGGCGCGCGCCGTCGCCCCCGCCGCGCACTTCGCAGCGTGCCCGCAACAATTCCAGGCCCCCGCAGAGCGATTGCGCGAGGCCCAAACCCGGGGCTTCTCGCGGCAGGCGCGGTGCCCGCGAGGTTGGGGCGCGCAGACGGGAGCGCGGCGCTGCTCGGCCCCGGCGGGGTACAGCGGCCCCTGCGCGCGCTGCGTTGGCCCCGGCGCATCCGACATCGAATTTGCCGATGAGCGGCGCGGCGCTGGCGGGGGCCTCGCGCTTGCGGGGCGCGCGCAGGGGCGACGCGGATTTTTCGAATTTCAATGACGCGAAGCTGGAGTATTGGTCATTCCAATGCGGCGCTTTCTGGCCGTGCTCGACGGCGGCGGCGCAGTGAGCGCTGCTATGTCCCAGACAGCGCCGCCGAGCCGCAGAGTCTGGAGGGCGCCCGCGATGCCGAGTGAACACGAGGGCTGCGCAGCGGCAGCATTCTAGTGTGGAAGCAGTATTTACCAGAGGGGAGAGAGCAGCAAACGCGAGGCGCCCGCAGCCGATCAACAGGAACAGCAACCATAATATCACCTCTCTCTCATATACATCTGTATACGTATATGCATACACGTATACAGTGGTGCTGATAGGGCCACCCTTCGAGCGAGAAGAAGTGCTTGGCTGGGCAATCGGCGTAGGAGAAGAAGTGCTTCGCTGGGCACTTGGCGTAGGATCAATTTTGTGACCTGGCGGCTGGCGGGCATTGATTTGCACTTGGTGCGCGTCGGTTGCGTGCTGGCTGGATTTGACGGGTCTTCGGGCGGTGGGCGCCCGTCGCCGCTTCGCCGTCGCGTCGCGCGCCGGCGATCCGGATGCGCGCGCGAAGTTTGTTTTTCCCCCGAAAAGTGTAAGACCCTGCCCCCCGCGCCGAGGCGGGACTTGACAGTTTCGCAAGCGCGCGCTCGCATTATATACCCACGTGACGGGCACTATGCTTGTTCATCAAAATCTCCCGGCGCGCAGAATTACGAAGGTATTGATGATGTTGGCGGGCAGCGGAGGTTGTGGCGATGATGACGATGGTGACGATGATGATGCCGATGGCAATGATGACGGAGGCGACGATGATTGCGCCGCCCTCTGCCATCGCCGCAGAGGGCATCTTTTCGAGCCTAGGTTTGCTGAGGAGCACGGCGCCGTCGGCAGCGCAGGCGGATCCACGCATTCGAACGGCCGGCGCGGCTCGACCCCTCCGCGCCTCCGCCCGCGCCCCTTTTGCCCGCCCGACTACTCCCGCGCGGCCGCGGCCCGACACCGCTTGCGGACGGCCGGCGAAAGTGGCCCTCCGCCGAAAGTTTCAACAAATGATGGCTGGCGCCCGCGCGCAATCGGAACCGGCGTCCTTCTCCGAATCCGCTATCACGCGAAGTGGCGAGCCCTCCTGGCGCCCGGGCATGTCCCAGGGGCTGGCGTGGCGCAGGTCCGCGCGAACATCGCGGTTTCGAGCGTATCCGTCGCGAAGCAAGCTGGGCGCCATGCCCTAGGCGATTATTTTGCAAATCGGCATCGCGCTGCTGTGCGCGACCGCTCGGCAACTCCCGCGCGGGCAATTTATGCTGGCGTCGGCGAGCCAGCGGCAGCGAGCGTGTGCACTGTGGCGCAAAAGGGATGTCGGAAGCGGCTCTTCGAATAGTTCGTTGCCGATAATTTCTCTGCGGCTGGCGCTTCAGTCGCCTTAGCCGTCGCGGTTTGGCTGGGCTGGGCCGGTTCGGGCCAGGCTCCCGGAGCGCGCCCGCTGCCCGACGTCGCCGCCACCGTCGCATCTCTGGTCGCCGCGCGGTGAAGCGCTGGACGTCGCGCGATTTTCGCCTGCCGGCGGCGCGCGCGGCCATATCGCAGGCGAGCCCGCACGCCGCCGGCGTGCCGCCGGACTAGCGCCAGCGGCTTGTCGCGTCGGCCTTTCTGTCCACGCCGACTTTGGGCGCGCGTCGCGCGAGGAATTATGGGCCGGCCTGCGATCCGAATTAGCCGGGACTTTGGACAACGCCAGCTTGGCAATCCAGGGCGCGGCGGCGGCGGCCAAGAGTCGGCGCGCGAGACAGCGCTCTTGGGGGGGCATCCTGCGGGGGGGGGGGGGCGTTGCAGGGTCGATGATCGCGGCCGCGAAGACCTCGGCGCCGGCTCTCTCTTTGCGTCTGAAGAAAGGAAAAATGTCAATGGCAATTATTATTCTGTCCGCGTGGCCGTCGAGCGCCGGGCTCCCGTCGGGGGAGCTGCCCTCGCAAAAATCCAAAGCAGTGAGCAGAAACAGAGACAGGCAGAAATTCTGATGTTCGAGCAGGCGCACCCGCGCGGAGGAGACGAGCGCGTCGCCCAGGGTAGCCAGCAGATGCATCGGCAGGCAAGCGAAGAAATGCGCGTTCTCACTTCCGTCGCATTGGATCAGTTATCGGCGCGCTGCAGTTGCCGCGCCGCGCCCGCGCGCGCGGCGCCGGCGCCGGGAGCAACTCGCGCTCGGGAAAATGGCCCACGACATGAGCCCGCCGCGGAATGCTTTTGTGGAAGAAGCTGTGCAGGCACCTGCAGAGACGGCGACTCGCGTTGCCCGTGCAGTCCCGGTCGAGCGCGCCAGACGCAGCGCGCGCGCGACCAGGTCGATGTTAAAGTTGCGGCGCCAGCGAGCCCGTTTCCCGCAGTGGCAGATCTCGTGGAGGTTGGGCTCGCAGCGCGCCCCAGCAGCGGCCGCGGCGGTGCGCGGTAGGACATGGAAAAGGATTTAGACGATAAGGAGGCGCAGGCGCGGAATTTCACGAGCACCGGAACCGAAACTGTCCGCGGCAAGGGGGCCGGCGCAACGGGAGCTCGTGGGCGGCGCGGCTTCAGCGGAAGAGCGCGGGGCGAAGATAGATTATTCAGGGACATGCTGGGGAAACGAGCGAGAGTGTGTTGTGAATTGGGCGCGTAGAGGCGCGCGGGACGTCGCCGGCTCCGTCGCAGGCAGAGGCGGACATGGTCCGCCTGGCATTCAGCGCGGCGTCAGGCGATGCGCCATAGCCTCGCATTGCGTATTTTGCGCGCAATAGCGCGCCGGGACCACGTGCCCGCGCGCTGCCCGCGACGCCATTCCGCGGCAATGGCGGCGGAACGCCCTGGGGAATAGTTGGGGGGCGCCGCCCGTGCGCGCGCCGAACGCAATGCCGCGCATGCGTTTAGGCGCACGTGCCCTGCGTGGACAGAGGGGGCGCCGAGGGGCTGCGCCCAGCGATGAGACATCCAGGTCGCATGTCACATGCGAGAATTCGTCTGTGGGCGCTTCGTCGAAGCACCGTCGGTTCAATGCTCTTCGCGATGTAACATTGAGCAGGCAGTCTTCTCCCGCGGGGGTAGCCCCTCCCCGCTCCCTTCGTTTCTTTGACGCGACGAGGAGGGCGACGCATTTGCCACTGGCGCCGCCCAGTGACGAGCGCATTCGCCGACGGCTGTCGCGCTGCAGCTGGGCCCGCCAGCTCCCGAGGTCTTGCCTCGGCGTTCGCCGCGTCCAATCGCCGAGTGGCAGTCTGGGGGGCGCGGATGGCGCTCGCGCGAATGTGGATTGCATTATGTTATGTTTCGGGGGCGGCGCGCGGGGCCGCCGCCGTCGCTTCCTGGCAGCCGGCGCGTTAAGCCGGGGTGCCCATGACAATTCACGTCGCGTACGATGGCCTGCCGCCGCGTCGCGCCGCGCCGCGCGGCGCGCGATCGACGGGGCCTCGTGGGCTATTTTTTCTTAGTCCCAGCATTCGGGCCGTCGGAGGAAATCTCAATGTTGACAGCGCGCGTCGCGGATCAAGAGGGGTCGCGGCTGCGCGCCCTCGCAGAAAACCGGCGACGCGTCGGCGAATCTCCCGCGCGCCCCAGGAGGAAACGGAGCGCCCCCGATCGGCGGGAGGGGCTGCGCCAGCGACGCAGGAGCGAGACAGCGGACCTTCGCGAGGGCGCCCCGTGAGCTTCCAGCGGCAGGGGGCGTCGGGCAGCCTCGACTGCGCACGTGGGCCAGGCAGCGCCCGCGCAGGAATAGTCTTTGGCGCGCGAGGAGAGAAGGGCCTTTCCGCGCCGCGAGCAGTTGCTTTTCCATATTGTTTCTTTCCGTTCGAGCCTCGCCGCTCCGCCCTGCAACTGCGTTCCTTTTTGTTTCTTCCGTTCTCGAAGTTAGGAGCGGCGGGCGTCGCCGCTCGTCGCCCGAGCCGCCTCCCGCCCCGCGGTCCGCCGGGCCTTCTCGGGCGCGTCGCCCCGCGGAGCTCCTTCTTGCTCTTGCCGCAAATTGTAGTTGGCCCTTTCGTTCTCCCCGCTACCCCTCGCCCCTCGCCCCCCCCCCCCCCGACGCGCGCCGCTCGCGATCGGCCGACTGTCGGGGCGCGCAGCGCGGCGTCGGGCGAACGGCGGGGGCGGGCTAGACTCATCTAGCCCGCTTTCGCGCGACGCAAGGAGGCGGACAACGCGCTCGCGTCGTCGCGCGCGGCGCCAGACGACGCGGCGCCCCAAGGCGCTTCCGCGGCCGCCGCCAGTTCGCTGGAAGGGGGGCTCCGCCGCGCGCGCGCGCCACTTCGGGTTCCAGCGCATCGGCGAAACGCGTGGAGGTGCCCGTACAGCCAGCGTTCTGAGGGGAAATATTGCTTGCCGCGCGAGCGGCGAGGTTCCCTTCCCCAGATCTAGCCCGGGCAACGCGCAGCCGGACCCGGCGAAAAAAATGCTGAGATCGCCCGACTTCACATGGGCGCGGGTGCCCCGGTGCAAGCGCGCACCCCCCTTGGCAGAAACGCGCCGTTGGTTCGCGCCCGCCCGGGCGAGGTAGCGCTGCGCGCAACGCAAACGCTCGACGCGGATTTAACTTGATCGGCGCAGGCGCTCCCGCGCTGCTGCGATGGCGGCCCCAGTGCGCGGCCCCCATTGATGCGGCTTCGGTGCTTAGCTCATGCCAGGCAGTCACCAAGTAGCCCTGCGCGGGCGGCGCGGTTTGCGCCGAGCGATTGCCATTGCTGGCCCAGCCAGAGGCCCAGGACATTTCGCGCGCCGCGAGATAGGCGGCGCCCCATCCTTGAGCGCCCGACCTGCGACTCGCACGCGCTAACATGGCCTTGACCGCGACGGCATTTGCATTTGTTTCGACATGTTTTTGCGCCGCGCCCGCTGTCGGCGCTCGCGCTGCAGGCAAAGGTTCCCCGCTGGATGACGTGGGACCATCCGCGCGATCGGCGCGCCAAGTGCGCCCGGGCCAATGGCGACGGAGGCGGGGGCAGGGCCGCTGGCTTCGCGGGCGGGCGGGGCGGGGGCGGGGGTCGAGCCTTCGCGGTGTCGGCCGAAGAGCGGGAGGGGGCTGGGGCGAGCGCAGGGGGCAGCAGTTCCGCGCGCGCATCGCCGCGGCATTCCTCGCCGCAGCGAGCGCCGCGCGCCCCGCGCGAGGGGCGCCGCGTTTGCCGCGGGCCGCTCGGCGAAGGCGCTCGGGTTTCGCAGGATCCGTTTTGCAGAATGCTTTGATTTCAGGTGCAACTGAACTGCCAGAGTCTGGCGCGGAGCGTCCGCCAAGTCGACCGACCAGCCGCGGCAGAGCTGCGCAGAAGCGCAGGCAACGCGAGGGCGATCGTCGAAGCCATCGGCGACGCGCCTGCGGCAGAATCGCCTTTCCTCGAGGTTCGAATCGACCCTGTGTGCGATCGAGGGGGGGGGGCGCGCCAGCTTTCTCGCGCGCCGCGCGGCGGCCAGGCCGCGGCCGGGACTCTTGGCATGCGATCGCAATTACAATGCTTCATGCCCCGAGAATTTCCTAAACGCGCCTGCGCCTGGGGCAGGTTGGCTTGTCCGCGCCGAGGCGGGTCTGTCTGCTGCGGGCCCTCCATGGCGCGCGACGCGCAGGCGGCGGCCCCGTCTGCGTAGCAGCCCTGAGCGCGCGCAGTTTTGCACTGCGCCAGTAAAGGCGGCTCATCGCAGAGTGAAGTGTTGGCAGGTATGCTGGCCCATGCGCGGACGAGTTGCGCGGGGCTTAGCGTCGGCCAGTGAGCAATGCGCGCCCACCTAGTGGCCTTCGCGATGCATGGGTCGCCCGACTCAGACTGACAGCTGCGCCCTCGGCAAACACGCGCGTGCTCGAGCCGCGAACTTGCCCCAGCAAGTGCAAGCGCATCACGCGTCTGAGCCGCGTCGGGCCATCGTCTGAGACTTCCTCGCCAACTCGCCCGCTCGTTTGGCGCAAGCCAGTCTGTCCGATGCGTTCCAGACCGTCGCGCTGGCGAGACGGCGCGCAGTTCTTGGAAGAGTTCACCGGGAGCGCGGCGCCATCGCGTCTTGGCGGCGCAGCGCGCGCATTTTTCCCGAGGACAGCGCCCGCGCGGAGAGTGGCGGTTTCACGGCTTCGCCCCGAGCTCGCCTGTCGCCGAGGTCCCGGAAGAGCCTCCAGAAGGCTCGCGGGCGCCGTGAACAGATTTGAAGCTTGCGTCAGAACGGCCCGAATTCAAATATTAAGGCACCACCAAACAGCAACCTCGCGCCCCTTGGCGCTGGCGGGTCGGAATTGACGCGTCGGTCAGGCGCGGAAGTGGGTCGGCGCGGGATCGGATCGTCGCGGAATCGGTGCGCGATGGGGTCGGCGCGTCATTGGGTCGCAGGCTCGGTGCGTCAAGGACTCCGTGGCATCGGTGCGCCATGGAGTCGGCGCGCTGGTGCGTCGCGGACTCGGTGCGTCGCGGTGCAGGCGCGTCGCGGAGGCGGTGCGCGACGGGCTCGGTGCGTCGCGTCGTGGTCGCGTTGGTGCGTCATGGATTTGATGTTTCGCGGAGTCATTGCGCGGCGAAGCGGCCGCCCTGCCCAATGGCGGGTTCAGTTCATCGCGCTCGACGGCGTTGAGCGCGCGTCGCTTTCACGAAGCAATGCAAAACAAGGCAAAGCGACGCAAAGTTATGCAACGCAGCGCGAATCAATGCAACGCAACGCAAGGCCATGCGAAGCAACCCTGCGTGACACTAGATTAGGCAGCGCAACGTAATTCAGATCAGCGCAAAGAAGCGCAGAACAATGCAACACAGCGAATAGCATGCACTGCAATGCAACGCAATGCAAGTCAACACGAAGCAAGGCAATGTAATGCAACACAACGCATAGCAATGCAACTTAAACGCAAAGCCCTGCGAATAAACGCAGCGCAATGCAAAACGGCGCAGCGCAATGCAAAGCAATGCAAAGCAATGCCGACCAACGTGAAGCAATCCGAGCCAAAGAAAACGCAACGCAAAAGTAGTTACGCAAAAAACGCGCAACGCAAAGCAACGCCATGGGCAACGCAGGCGCTAGAGCAGCGCAACGCACAATGCGAAAACAATGAGTTGCAAAGCAGCGGCAGCACAGCGCCAAGCAATGCCAAGCAATCGATGCAGATGACATGGAACGGCGAAGAAACGTGAGCCAGCGATTGAAATGTAGGTGGTTCGCAAACGCGGCGCGCGGGTGGCGGCGACGGGCGGCAACGGGCGGCGACGAGCCAGTCGACTTGCCATTGTGGCCCAGCGGTGGCGGCAGCGACGCGCGCCGACGGGCGGCGACGAGGTGACCGCGCCGCCGCCGTTGCCTTGAATTTGTTCTAATGAGACACCTGTGCGCGAGCACTCCTGAGGGAAAACAACAACCATAGTTTACCGTGTACTTGGTGGGTGGATTTGATACACTGTGCGTTGCGATTGCTTTATGTGCGTTCTCCAATTTAAAAATTGCGCGCGAAGTGTCTTATCTTGTCTCGCGCGGCTTCCACGGGTGGGACACGCTGATCGCATTGAGCATTGCGTGGAAAGCGTGACCCAACGCGCCACGGGGGACTCGAGGCCGCCCTGGCGAGGCCCCGGCAGCGCGCCCGGGGGCCCGCCGGGAGATGACGCTTCAATCATGCTTCCAAGGAACCTTCAGGTGAATAGCGCTTGCGCAGCTCACTTCGGGGACTCAGGGAGCTTCTCGGCTGCCTTTTCGGCAAAGCACGTGGTTTTCTTGCGGTCCCTCTCGGCGGGCCTCTGAGCTTGTCGGCGCCCCCGAGTCGCCGCAGGAGGCCGTCGGCGAAAAAAGGGGGGGGTCGCTTCAACGACTGACTGCCTCCCATCGGAGCCGCAGAAAAAATCCTTGCGGCCTTCTCGAGATAGATCTATTCGACGCCCACGATGGCTTCCCCGGAGTTTCGACGGCCCCTCCCCGATGCCGCCCCAAGCCGCGCAGGGGCCTCGGAGGCCGTCGGGGGCGAGTGGCGAGACAACGAACGAAGCGGAAGCATTTAGAGTGTTGAATTATGCGGGCGTTTCTGAAGCATCGCGCGAAGGATCCACAGCGACCTCGGGCCGTCTGAAGGCAGCATCTGGTGCCGATCGAAGCGGGAAGGGCCGCCGATCAACGCCACGCATGCTTAGCAAAGCCAAACAAGGCCAGGCAACGCCAGGCAATGCTGGGCAGTGCTAAGCAATGCCAGGCAACGCCAAGCAATCCCAAGCAGCGCACGAAGACGCTAAGCAAAGCAAAGCAATGCCAATCAATGCAAATACAGGCAAGGCCAAGCAGCGCCAGACAATCTCCAGCAACGAAATTCAATGCACATGAGTGTCTGGCGAAGCCAGGCAAACGTCAAGCTGCGATTTAAACCGAAGCAGAACAGGGCAATGTCAAATCCGGCCGTCGATGCGAATGGGCGTTGCGGGCGCGGCGCGCGCCGCCGCGACCCATGGCGGGTGCGCCCGTGGAGGGGCTCGGCTTGCTCCACCGAACCGCGGCGCGCCCCCCCGGCAGGCTGGCGCGCTCTCGTCTTGCGTGGTCGATTAATTTTAAAGCGAAGCCAGAGAATTGGTCGGACGCAATTGCCGGCCAGGCGCCCGCGGTACGGTGCAGAGACGCCGTTCGCGCATTTCCAGTCGGGCGTAGGTCTTCAGGCCATGCAAAGGTTTGCGCGGCGTCCTGGCGCGCCCCGCGGCGCGCGACGTCGACACCCCGCCCGCGCAACTTTTTCTTTTTTGGGGGGAAAAAAAAAAAAAACAAAAAGCGTGACGCACCACAATTCAGGCCCCGCAGAGCGATCGCGCGAGGACCAAACCGGGGGCTTTCTCGCGTCAGGCTCCCCCGGTGCCAGCACCATGGTTGGGGGCGGCAGACGGTGGACGCGGCGCTGATCGGCCCCGGCGGGGGTAAGCGGCCCCCTGCGCGCGCTTCGTGGCCCCGGAGCAATCCGTCGTGGCCCCGCGATGAGCGGCGCGGCGCTGGCGGGGGCCTCGCGCTTGCGGGGCGCGCGCAGGGGCGACGCGGATTTTTCAAATTTCAATGACGCGATGCTGGAGTATTGGTCATTCCAATGCGGCGCTTTCTGGCAGTGCTCGACGGCGGCGGCGCAGTGAGCGCTGCTATGTCCCAGACAGCGCCGCCGAGCCGCAGAGTCTGGGGGGCGCCCGCGATGCCGAGTGAACACGAGGGCTGCGCAGCGGCAGCATCCTGGTCTGGAAGCAGTATTTACCAGAGGGGAGAGAGCAGCAAACGCGAGGCGCCCGCAGCCGATCAACAGGAGCAGCAACCATAATATCACCTCTCTCATATACATCTGTATACGTATATGCATACACATTTACATTGGTGCTGATAGGGCCACCCTTCGAGCGAGAAGAAGTGCTTGGTTGGGCAATCGGCGTAGGAGAAGAAGTGCTTGGCTGGGCACTTGGCGTAGGATCAATTTTGTGACTGGCGGCTGGCGGGCATTGATTTGCACTTGGTGCGCGTCGGTTGCGTGCTGGCTGGATTTGACGGGTCTTCGGGCGGTGGGCGCCCGTCGCCGCTTCGCCGTCGCGTCGCGCGCCGGCGATCAGGATGCGCGCGCGAAGTTTGTTTTTCCCGAGAAAGATGTAAGACCCTGCCCCCCGCGCCGAGGCGGGACTTGACAGTTTCGCAAGCGCGCGCTCGCATTTTATACCCACGTGACGGGCACTATGCTTGTTCATCCAAATCTCTTGGCGCGCAGAATTACGAAGGTATTGATGATGTTGGCGGGCAGCAGAGGTTGTGGCGATGATGACGATGGTGACGATGATGATGCCGATGGCAATGGTGACGGAGGCGACGATGATGGCGCCGCCCTCTGCCATCACCGCAGAGGGCATCTTTTCGAGCCTAGGTTTGCTGTAGCACGGCGCCGTCGGCAGCGCAGGCGGATCCGCGCATTCGAACGGCCGGCGCGGCTCGACCCCTCCGCGCCTCCGCCCGCGCCCCTTATGCCCGCCCGACTACTCCCGCGCGGCCGCGGCCCGACGCCGCTCGCGGACGGCCGGCGAAAGTGGCCCTCCGCCGAAAGTTTCAACAAATGATGGCTGGCGCCCGCGCGCAATCGGAACCGGCGTCCTTCTCCGAATCCGCTATCACGCGAAGTGGCGAGCCCTCCTGGCGCCCGGGCATGTCCCAGGGGCCGGCGTGGCGCAGGTCCGCGCGAACATCGCGGTTTCGAGCGTATCCGTCGCGAAGCAAGCTGGGCGCCATGCCCTTGGCGATTATTTTGCAAATCGGCATCGCGCTGTGGTGCGCGACTGCTCTGCAACTCCCGCGCTGGCAATTTATGCTGGCGTCGGCGAGCCAGCGGCAGCGAGCGCTTGCACTGTGGCGCAAAAGGGATGTCGGAAGCGGCTCCTCGAATAGTTCGTTGCCGATAATTTCTTTTCGCCTGGCGCTTCAGTCGCCTGAGCCGTCGCGGCTTGGCTGGGCTGGGTCGGTTCGGGCCAGGCTCCCCGGGCGCGCCCGCTGCCCGACGTCGCCGCCGCCGTCGCATCTCTGGTCGCCGCGCGGGAAGCGCTGGAGTCGGCGCGATTTTGCTTGCTGGCGGCGCGCGCGGCCATCTCGCAGCGGCCCGCGCCGCCGGCTGCCGCGCCTAGCGCCAGAGCGCTTGTCGCGTCGGCCTTTCTGTCCACGCCGACTTTGGGCGCGCGTCGCGCGAGGAATTATGGGCCGGCCTGCGATCCGAATTAGCCGGGACATTGGAAAACGCCAGCTTGGCAATCCAGGGCGCGGCGGCGGCGGCCAAGAGTCGGCGCGCGAGACAGCGCTCGTGGGGAGGCATCCTGCGGGGGGGGGGTTGCAGGGTCGATGATCGCGGCCGCGAAGGGAGCTCGGCGCCGGCTCCTCTTTGCCAGGGAAGAAAGGAAAAATGTCAATGGCATATTTTCTGTCCGCGGGGGCCGTCGAGCGCCGGGTCCCGTCGGGGGAGCTGCCCTCGCCAAAATCCAAAAACAGCATTGGCAGAAAACAGGGCCAGGCAGAAACATCGGATGCTCGAGCCGGCGCACCAGCGCGGAGGAGACGAGCGCGTCGCCCAGGGTAGCCAGCAGATGCATCGGCAGGCAAGCGAAGAAATGCGCGTTCTCACTTCCGTCGCGTTGGATCAGTAATCGGCGCGCTGCAGTTGCCGCGCCGCGCCCGCGCGCGCGGCGCCGGCGCCAGGAGCAACTCGCGCTCGGGAAAATGGCCCACGACATGAGCCCGCCGCGGAATGGTTTTGTGGAAGAAGCTGTGCAGGCACCTGCAGAGACGGCGACTCGCGTTGCCCGTGCAGTCCCGGTCGAGCGCGCCAGACGCAGCGCGCGCGCGCGACCAGGTCGATGTTAAAGTCGCGGCGCCAGCGAGCCCGTTTCCCGCAGTGGCAGATCTCGTGGAGGTTGGGCTCGCAGCGCGCCCCAGCAGCGGCCGCGGCGGTGCGCGGTAGGATATGGAAAAGGATTTAGACGATAAGGAGGCGCAGAGCGCGAATTTGACGAGCCACCGACCCTGTCCGGGCAAGGGGGGGACACGCGCGCAACGGGCCGCCTCGTGGCGCGCGCGGTTCCAGCGAAGAGGAGCAGGGCGAAGATTATTGGGCATGCTGGGGAATTCGGAGGACGAGGAGTGTCGTTGTGATTGGGGCGCGTAGAGGAGCGCGGGAACGTCGCCGCCTCCGTCGCAGGGCAGATGCAGACCATGGTCCGCCTGGCATTCAGCGCGGCGCCAGGCGATGCGCCATAGCCACGCATTGCGTATTTTGCGCGCAATGGCGCGCCGGGACCACGTGCCCGCGCGCTGCCCGCGACGCCATTCCGCGGCAATGGCGGCGGAACGCCCTGGGGACTAGTTGGGGGGCGCCGCCCGTGCGCGCGCCGATCGCAATGCCGCGCGTGCGTTTAGGCGCACGTGCCCTGCGTGGACAGAGGGGGCGCCGAGGGGCTGCGCCCAGCGATGAGACATCCAGGTCGCATGTCACATGCGAGAATTCGTCTGTGGGCGCTTCGTCGAAGCACCGTCGGTTCAATGCACTTCGCGATGTAACATTGAGCAGGCAGTCTTCTCCCGCGGGGGCAGCCCCTCCCCGCTCCCTTCGTTTCTTTGACGCGACGAGGAGGGCGACGCATTTGCCACTGGCGCCGCCCAGTGACGAGCGCATTCGCCAACGGCTGTCGCGCTGCAGCTGGGCCCGCCAGCTCCCGAGGTCTTGCCTCGGCGTTCGCGGCGCCAATCGCCGGAGTGGCATTCGGGGGCGGCGCGGATGGCGCTCGCGCGAATGTGGATTGCATTATGTTATGTTTCGGGGGCGGCGCGCGGGGCCGCCGCCGTCGCTCCCTGGCAGCCGGCGCGTCAAGCCGGGGTACCCATGACAATTCACGTCGCGTACGATGGCCTGCCGCCGCGTCGCGCCGCGCCGCGCGGCGCGCGATCGACGGGGCCTCGTGGGCTATTTTTTCTTAGTCCCAGCATTCGGGCCGTCGGAGGAAATCTCAATGTTGACAGCGCGCGTCGCGGATCAAGAGGGGTCGCGGCTGGGCGCCCTCGCAGAAAACCGGCGACGCGTCGGCGAACCTCCCGCGCGCCCCAGGAGGAAGCGGGGCGCCCCCACTCGGCGGGAGGGGCTGCGCCAGCGACGCAGGAGCGAGACAGCGGACCTTCGCGAGGGCGCCCCGTGAGCTTCCAGCGGCAGGGGGCGTCGGCAGCCTCGACTGCGCACCGTGGCAGGCAGCGCCGCGCAGGAGTCTGCTGGCGCGCGAGGAGAAGGGCCCTCCCGCGCCGCGAGCAGTTGCTTTTCCGTATTGTTTCTTTCCGCTCGAGCCTCGCCGCTCCGCCCTGCCCCTGCGTTCCTTTTTGTTTCCTCCGTTCTCGAAGTTAAGAGCGGCGGGCGTCGCCGCTCGTCGCCCGAGCCGCCTCCCGCCCCGCGGTCCGCCGGGCCTTCTCGGGCGCGTCGCCCCGCGGAGCTCCTTCTTGCTCTTGTCGCAAATTGTCGTTGGCCCTTTCGTTCTCCCCGCTACCCCTCGCCCCTCGTTCCCCCCCCCCACGAGTGCCGCTCGCGATCGGCCGACTGTCGGGGCGCGCAGCGCGGCGTCGGGCGAACGGCGGGGGCGGGCTAGACTCATCTAGCCCGCTTTCGCGCGACGCAAGGAGGCGGACAACGCGCTCGCGTCGTCGCCCGCGGCGCCAGACGACGCGGCGCCCCAGGGCGCTTCCGCGGCCGCCGCCAGTTCGCTGGAAGGGGGGCTCCGCCGCGCGCGCGCCACTTCGGGTTCCAGCGCATCGGCGAAACGCGTGGAGGTGCCCGTTCAGCCAGCGTTCTGAGGGGAAATATTGCTTGCCGCGCAAGCGGCGAGGTTCCCTTTCCCAGATCTAGCCCGGGCAACGCGCAGCCGGACCCGGCGGAAAAAATGCTGAGATCGCCCGACTTCACATGGGCGCGGGTGCCCCGGTGCAAGCGCGCACCCCCCTTGGCAGAAACGCGCCGTTGGTTCGCGCCCGCCCGGGCGAGGTAGCGCTGCGCGCAACGCAAACGCTCGTCGCGGATTTAACTTGATCGGCGCAGGCGCTCCCGCGCTGCTGCGATTGCGGCCCCTGTGCGCGGCCCCCATTGATGCGGCTTCGGTGCTTAGCTCATGCCAGGCAGTCACCAAGTAGCCCAGCGCGGCGCCGGTTTTGCCCGAGCGATTGCCATCGCTGCCCAGCCAGAGGCCTCAGGACAATTCGGCGCGCCGCGAGAATAGGGGCGCCCCATCCTTGAGCGCCCGACCTGCGACTGCACGCGCTAACATGGCCGTGACAGCGACGGCATTTGGCATTTTGTTTTCGACATGTTTTTGAGCCGCGCCCGGCTGTCGGCGCTCGCGCTGCAGCAAAGGTTCACGCTGGTGACGTGGACCATCGCGCGATCGGCGCCGCCGAGTGCCCCGGGCCAATGGCGACGAGGCGGGGTCAGGGGCCTGGCTCGGGGGGGGGGGGGGGGGAGCGGGCCGGGGCGGGTGCGGGGGTCGAACCTTCGCGGTTTCGGCCGAAGAGCGGGAGGGGGCTGGGGCGAGCGCAGGGGGCAGCAGTTCCGCGCGCGCATCGCCGCGGCATTCCTCGCCGCAGCGAGCGCCGCGCGCCCCGCGCGAGGGGCGCCGCGTTTGCCGCGGGCCGCTCGGCGAAGGCGCTCGGGTTTCGCAGGATCCGTTTTGCAGAATGCTTTGATTTCAGGTGCATCTGAAATGCCAGAGTCTGGCGCGGAGCGTCCGCCAAGTCGACCGACCAGCCGCGGCAGAGCTGCGCAGAAGCGCAGGCAACGCGAGGGCGATCGTCGAAGCCATCGGCGACGCGCCTGCGGCAGAATCGCCTTTCCTCCATGTTCGAATCGACCCTGTGTGCGATCGAGGGGGGGGCGCGCCAGCTTTCTCGCGCGCCGCGCGGCGGCCAGGCCGCGGCCGGGACTCTTGGCATGCGATCGCAATTACAATGCTTCATGCCCCGAGAATTTCCTAAACGCGCTTGCGCCTGGGGCAGGTTGGCTTGTCCGCGCCGAGGCGGGTCTGTCTGCTTTGCAGGCCGTGCGGCGCACGACGCGCAAGCCGGCGGGCCCCGTCCTGCGTAGTCCCCCACCCCAGCCCTGAGCGCGCGCAGTTTTGCTCTGCGCCAGTAAAGGCGGCTCATCGCAGAGTGAAGTGTTGGCAGGTATGCTGGCCCATGCGCGGACGAGTTGCGCGGGGCTTAGCGTCGGCCAGTGAGCAATGCGCGCCCACCTAGTGGCCTTCGCGATGCATGGGTCGCCCGACGCAGGCTGACAGCTGCGCCCTCGGCAAACACGCGCGTGCTCGAGCCGCGAACTTGCTCCAGCAAGTGCAAGCGCATCACGCGTCTGAGCCGCGTCGGGCCATCGTCTGAGACTTCCTCGCCAACTCGCCCGCTCGTTTGTCGCAAGCCAGTCTGTCCGATGCGTTCCAGACAGTCGCGCTGGCGAGACGGCGCGCAGTTCTTGGAAGAGTTCACCGGGAGCGCGGCGCCATCGCGTCTTGGCGGCGCAGTGCGCGCATTTTTTCCGAGGACAGCGCCCGCGCGGAGAGTGGCGGTTTCACGGCTTCGCCCCGAGCTCGCTTGTCGCCGAGGTCCCAGCAGAGCCTCCAGAAGGCTCGCGGGCGCCGTGAACAGATTTGAAGCTTGCGTCAGAACGGGCCGAATACAAAGATTAAGGCACCACCAAACAGCAACCTCGCGCCCCTTGGCGCTGGCGGGTCGGAATTGACGCGTCGGTCAGGCGCGGAAGTGGGTCGGCGCGGGTTCGGATCGTCGCGGAATCGGTGCGCGATGGGGTCGGCGCGTCATTGGGTCGCAGGCTCGGTGCGTCAAGGACTCCGTGGCATCGGTGCGCCATGGAGTCGGCGCGCTGGTGCGTCGCGGACTCGGTGCGTCGCGGTGCAGGCGCGTCGCGGAGTCGGTGCGCGACGGGCTCGGTGCGTCGCGTCGGGGTCGCGTTGGTGCGTCATGGATTTGATGTTTCGCGGAGTCATTGCGCGGCGAAGCGGCGCCCTGCCCAATTGCGGGTTCAGTTCATCGCGCTCGACGGCGTTGAGCGCGCGTCGCTTTCACGAAGCAATGCAAAACAAGGCAAACCGACGCAAAGTTATGCAACGCAGCGCGAATCAATGCAACGCAACGCAAGGCCATGCGAAGCAACCCTGCGTGACACTAGATTAGGCAGCGCAACGTAATTCAGATCAGCGCAAAGAAGCGCAGAACAATGCAACACAGCGAATAGCAGGGCACTGCAATGCAACGCAATGCAAGTCAACACGAAGCAAGGCAATGTAATGCAACACAACGCAGAGCAATGCAACTTAAACGCAAAGCCATGCGAATAAACGCAGCGCAATGCAAAACGGCGCAGCGCAATGCAAAGCAATGCAAAGCAATGCCGACCAACGGGAAGCAATCCGAAGCCAAAGAAACGCAACGCAAAAGTAACGCAACAACGCGCAACGCAAAGCAACGCCATGGCAAGCAGCGTAGAGCAGCGCAACGCAATGCGAAACAATGCAGTGCAAAGCAGCGCAGCACAGCGCCAAGCAATGCAAGCCAATCGATAGCATGGTCATGGAACGCGAAGAAACGCAACGCCATGCGATTGAAATGTAGGGTGGTTCGCAAACGCGGCGCGCGGGTGGCGGCGACGGGCGGCAACGGGCGGCGACGAACGAGCCAGTCGACTTGCCATTGTGGCCCAGCGGTGGCGGCAGCGACGCGCGCGGACGGGCGGCGACGAGGTGGCCGCGCCGCCGCCGTTGCCTTGAATTTGTTCTAATGAGACACCTGAGCGCGAGCACTCCTGAGGGAAAACAACAACCATAGTTTACCGTGTACTTGGTGGGTGGATTTGATACACTGTGCGTTGCGATTGCTTTATGTGCGTTCTCCAATTTTAAAATTGCGCGCGAAGTGTCTTATCTTGTCTCGCGCGGCTTCCACGGGTGGGAACGCTGAATCGCTTGCGCATTGCGTTCGGAAGCGGCTGACCCAACGCGCCACCGGGGCCTCGAGGCCGCCCTGGCGAGGCCCCGGCAGCGCGCCCGGGGGCCCGCCGGGAGATGACTGCTTCAAGCATGCTTCCAAGGAGCCTTCAGGTGAGTAGCGCTTGCGCAGCTCACTTCGGGGACTCGGGGAGCTTCCCGGCTGCCTTTTCGGCAGCCCCGTGGTTTTCTTGCGGTTTCCTCTCGCCGCGGGCTCTAAAAGATTTGTCGCGCCCCGAGTCGCCCGGAGGCAGTCGGCCGAAAGGGGGGGGGTCGCTTCAACGACTGACTCCCCCCATCGGAGCCACAGAACAAATCCTTGCGGCCTTCTCGAGATAGATCTATTCGACGCCCACGATGGCTTCCCCGGAGTTTCGACGGCCCCTCCCCGATGCCGCCCCAAGCCGCGCAGGGGCCTCGGAGGCCGTCGGGGGTGTTAAGGCCCAGTGAAGCGACCACCCCCCCCCCTGTAAGTTTCGTTCAGTGCGTCGCCGAGCGTCGCCCGTGCGCCGCCCTGGTTTGCGTCTCTGTCCCGAAATCCCGCCTCCCAGGGTGCTTGGGCGACATATGGCGCGACTCGAATTTCCTCTGGCGATATATAAGGTTTCCCGACGCCGGTGCACGCAGCAGCATTTTGGCGTTCGCGGCACACTCCTATTTCGACGTCACCAACGCGTTCTGTTCCCAATTCGGCGCAAGAGGATTTGCTGGTGCTCATTGTCGGGGGCGCCAACCGTTGCTGAGGACGAAGACGCCTCGCGTTGATTGGGGGCTGTGCGCGTCGCGCCACGGTGGGGGCGACGTCACGTCGCGCGACGCGGCGCCGCCTTTTCCGCCCGTCGCATCGCGCCCCGCACCCCATGTCGTTTCGCGCAATCCTCCTGCCCCCCCCCTCTTCCTTTCTTTCCCCTCGTCAACGCACATGGAGGAGGCGGTTAGTAGAGGTCATGGGGTAAGGGGGTGGGGGGGGGGGGGGGTCGACGTCCGGGAACGGACCAGAGGGGCCAGCCCCTGGCGCGTTTTGTCCCGTTTGCGAAATTTGTATTCAGTTCTTTTGTGTCAGGCTGCCGTCCTGCCCGCCTCCCTACTCACCCCCCGGTGTCCTTCCACTCTCCTGGAACTTCTTCTCACCCTCCTCGCTCCCGCCGCCCCCCTTCGATCGCCTTCCATCGCTCCCGCCGCCGCTGCGCCGCCCCCGCGCGCCCCCTCCTCGCCCGTCCGATCCCATTTCCGCCCGCCCTTCCCTCGCCTCACTTCCGCCCTCTTTCCCCCCCCCCAATGCATCGGCGGGCGAGACGTCGCCAAATTGCTGCAGCGACGGACCGATGTTCAAAATCTGACGGGGCGTGCGCTTGAAATGGATTAGTCCGCGCGCGCTGCATCTCCATGTCGTCTATTGGCCTCCTCGCGTTCGTTGTTCTCACGTGTGTGTCTCGCTATTTCTACGATTGCCGCGCGCATCCCTTGATTGTTTCGCCAGCGGGCCGCGCAGTTCACATGCCGTCAGGAGCCCGCGGCGCCCTTCGAGCGATTCGCGCGCGACCTGCGCGCGACGCGCGAACGGCCCGAGCGACGCCCGTGCGACGCACGCGCGACGCGCGCGCGACGCGCGCGCGACGCACCCCGACCCGCGCGCGACGCACCCCTGCCAGCGCGCGACGCACGATCGACCCGCGCGACGCACGCGCGACGCGCGCGCCACGCGCGCGACGCACGCGCGACGCACGCGCGACGCACGCGCGACGCACGCGCGACGCATGCGCGACGCAGTCGCGACTTTGCCCGCCCCTAGCATGTCTCCGAGCAGCAATGCGCAACGGCCGTCGGCCCGCCGTGCTTGCGCTGTTCACAAGTGGCGGCGGCTGCGTCCTCTATTGCGCCAGGAAGGGCGGCGCTTGCCCCTGTTAGTTCCCTTTTTCTTAGTCGTCGTCCCTCCTCTTTTGTCATTCCTCCTCCTACGTCCTCTCTCCTGCCTCGTCTCCCTCTCTCCTCCCCTTCTCCTCCTCCATTCTGCCGGCCACCCTCTGTCTGTCCCTCCCCCCTGTTCTCTCGTCTTGGTTTTTTTCCCCTTGCCGCCCCGTGCCCCTCTTCATTTTCTGTTCTCCTTCGGCCCCCCTTCCACGGCCGCGGCGCGTCGCCGCGAGCGGCGCCCCCGCCCTCCGCTAACGGCCCCGCCGCCGGCGGTGGAGGAGGAAAATTACGAGGAGAAAAGGAGGGGGGAGGGGCAGGGGCGCGAGGCGGGCGCTGCGGCAAGGGCGGCCCGGCAGGGGAATGGGGGGGAGGGGGGGGAGGACGGAGTGGGCGGGTGCTTCTGTAATGGTCATGTTGGTGATCATGGTCGTGGTCGCGTTCGTCGCCTTGGTCGCGTCGGCGGCGGTCGTGCCGCTGGTGGTGGGCGGGCTGGTGGTGGTCACGTCGGTGATCGTGCTGGTGTCGGTCGTTGTGGCGGTCGCGAGAAGCGTGGTGGTCGTGGTGGTGGTGATGGCGGTAATTGGTGTTGGTCGTTATCGTCGCGGTGGATGTGGTTGCGGTCGCATCCGTTTGTGGTGATCGTGGCGGCGGTAGTTTTGCGCTGGCGGCGGTTGCGGCGGTTGTGGCGGCGGCTGCGGGGACCTGCTGGCCTATCGCCGGGCTGCGTTCAGCAGCGTCGCTGCATGTGTAATGTTAGGGGATTTGCTGATCTGCCGAGGTCGCCCAGCGGCCGCCTTTTTCTCGCCAAGAGGGCCGCGGCGTGGGCGACTTTCTGTTTCCAGAAGGCGACGAGCCTTTTCAGCGGCCGTGGAGAGGGCGACGCGCGTGCGATCCGCCCCGTGGGCGTCCGCCGCGCTGGCGACGCACTCACCAAATTGCCCCCTTGCGAGGGCGACGTGCACGTTCGAGAGGACGGCTGGCCATTTCGGCGGCCGACGCACGGGCGGCGCACGGGCGACGAATGCGCGACGCACCTCCTGTCGCGAAGGGGGGGGGGGTCAGCACGCCGGTCGCTTTACTGGGCCTCACAGTCGGGGGCGAGGTGGCGAGACCACGAACGCAAGCGGGAAGCATTTTAGAGTTTTGAATAATGCGGGCGTTTTCTGAAAGCATCGCGCGAAGATCCACAGCGGACCTCGGGCCGTCTGAAGGCCGCATCTGATGCCGATCGAAGCGGGAAGGGCCGCCGATCAACGCCACGCATGCCTAGCAAAGCCAAACAAGGCCAGGCAACGCCAGGCAATGCTGGGCAGTGCTAAGCAATGCCAGGCAACGCCAAGCAATCCCAAGCAGCGCACGAAGATGCTAAGCAAAGCAAAGCAATGCCAATCAATGCAAATACAGGCAAGGCCAAGCAGCGCCAGACATTCTCCAGCAACGAAATTCAATGCACATGAGTGTCTGGCGAAGCCAGGCAACGTCAAGCTGCGATTTAAACCGAAGCAGAACAGGGCAATGTCAAATCCGGCCGTCGATGCGAATGGGCGTTGCGGGCGCGGCGCGCGCCGCCGCGACCCATGGCGGGTGCGCCCGTGGAGGGTTCGGCTTGCTCGGCCGACCGCGGCGCGCGGCAGGCTGGCGCCGTCTGCGTGGTCGATTAAAGCGAAGCAGAGATGGTCGACGCAATGCCAGGCCAGGCTGCCCGCGGTTGCTCATGCGACGCCGTCGCGCCATCCAGTCGGGCGTAGGTCTTCTGGCCATGCAAAGGTGCGCGGCGGCCTGGCGCGCCCCCGCGGCGCGCGCCGTCGCCCCCGCCGCGCACTTCGCAGCGTGCCCGCAACAATTCCAGGCCCCCGCAGAGCGATCGCGCGAGGCCCAAACCGGGGGCTTCTCGCGGCAGGCGCGGTGCCCGCAAGGTTGGGGCGCGCAGACGGGAGCGCGGCGCTGCTCGGCCCCGGCGGGGTACAGCGGCCCCTGCGCGCGCTGCGTTGGCCCCGGCGCATCCGACCTCGAATTTGCCGATGAGCGGCGCGGCGCTGGCGGGGGCCTCGCGCCTGCGGGGCGCGCGCAGGGGCGACGCGGATTTTTCGAATTTCAATGACGCGATGCTGGAGTATTGGTCATTCCAATGCGGCGCTTTCTGGCCGAGCTCGACGGCGGCGGCGCAGTGAGCGCTGCTATGTCCCAGACAGCGCCGCCGAGCCGCAGAGTCTGGAGGGCGCCCGCGATGCCGAGTGAACACGAGGGCTGCGCAGCGGCAGCATTCTAGTGTGGAAGCAGTATTTACCAGAGGGGAGAGAGCAGCAAACGCGAGGCGCCCGCAGCCGATCAACAGGAACAGCAACCATAATATCACCTCTCTCTCATATACATCTGTATACGTATATGCATACACGTATACAGTGGTGCTGATAGGGCCACCCTTCGAGCGAGAAGAAGTGCTTGGCTGGGCAATCGGCGTAGGAGAAGAAGTGCTTCGCTGGGCACTTGGCGTAGGATCAATTTTGTGACTGGCGGCTGGCGGGCATTGATTTGCACTTGGTGCGCGTCGGTTGCGTGCTGGCTGGATTTGACGGGTCTTCGGGCGGTGGGCGCCCGTCGCCGCTTCGCCGTCGCGTCGCGCGCCGGCGATCAGGATGCGCGCGCGAAGTTTGTTTTTCCCGAGAAAGATGTAAGACCCTGCCCCCCGCGCCGAGGCGGGACTTGACAGTTTCGCAAGCGCGCGCTCGCATTTTATACCCACGTGACGGGCACTATGCTTGTTCATCCAAATCTCTTGGCGCGCAGAATTACGAAGGTATTGATGATGTTGGCGGGCAGCAGAGGTTGTGGCGATGATGACGATGGTGACGATGATGATGCCGATGGCAATGGTGACGGAGGCGACGATGATGGCGCCGCCCTCTGCCATCACCGCAGAGGGCATCTTTTCGAGCCTAGGTTTGCTGTAGCACGGCGCCGTCGGCAGCGCAGGCGGATCCGCGCATTCGAACGGCCGGCGCGGCTCGACCCCTCCGCGCCTCCGCCCGCGCCCCTTATGCCCGCCCGACTACTCCCGCGCGGCCGCGGCCCGACGCCGCTCGCGGACGGCCGGCGAAAGTGGCCCTCCGCCGAAAGTTTCAACAAATGATGGCTGGCGCCCGCGCGCAATCGGAACCGGCGTCCTTCTCCGAATCCGCTATCACGCGAAGTGGCGAGCCCTCCTGGCGCCCGGGCATGTCCCAGGGGCTGGCGTGGCGCAGGTCCGCGCGAACATCGCGGTTTCGAGCGTGTCCGTCGCGAAGCAAGCTGGGCCCCTGGGCACCATGCCCTTGGCGATTATTTTGCAAATCGGCATCGCGCTGCGGTGCGCGACCGCTCTGCAACTCCCGCGCGGGCAATTTATGCTGGCGTCGGCGAGCCAGCGGCAGCGAGCGCTTGCACTGTGGCGCAAAAGGGATGTCTGAAGCGGCTCCTCGAATAGTTCGTTGCCGATGATTTCTCTTCGCCTGGCGCTTCAGTCGCCTGAGCCGTCGCGGTTTGGCTGGGCTGGGCCGGTTCGGGCCAGGCTCCCGGAGCGCGCCCGCTGCCCGACGTCGCCGCAGCCGTCGCATCTCTGGTCGCCGCGCGGGAATCGCTGGAGTCGGCGCGATTTTGCTTGCTGGCGGCGCGCGCGGCCATCTCGCAGCGGCCCGCGCCGCCGGCTGCCGCGCCTAGCGCCAGCGCGCTTGTCGCCTCGGCCTTCCTGTGCACGCCGACTTTGGGCGCGCGTCGCGCGAGGAATTATGGGCAGGCCTGCGATCCGAATTAGCCGGGACTTTGGAAAACGCCAGCTTGGCAATCCAGGGCGCGGCGGCGGCGGCCAAGAGTCGGCGCGCGAGACAGCGCTCTTGGGGGGGCATCCTGCGGGGGGGGGGGGGCGTTGCAGGGTCGATGTTCGCGGCCGCGAAGACCTCGGCGCCGGCTCTCTCTTTGCGTCTGAAGAAAGGAAAAATGTCAATGGCAATTATTCTTCTGTCCGCGTGGCCGTCGAGCGCCGGGCTCCCGTCGGGGGAGCTGCCCTCGCAAAAATCAAAAGCATTGAGCAGAAACAGAGACAGGCAGAAATTCTCATGTTCGAGCAGGCGCAGCCGCGCGGAGGAGACGAGCGCGTCGCCCAGGGTAGCCAGCAGATGCATCGGCTGGCAAGCGAAGAAATGCGCGTTCTCACTTCCGTCGCGTTGGATCAGTTATCGGCGCGCTGCAGTTGCCGCGCCGCGCCCGCGCGCGCGGCGCCGGCGCCAGGAGCAACTCGCGCTCGGGAAAATGGCCCACGACATGAGCCCGCCGCGGAATGCTGTTGTGGAAGAAGCTGTGCAGGCACCTGCAGAGACGGCGACTCGCGTTGCCCGTGCAGTCCCGGTCGAGCGCGCCAGACGCAGCGCGCGCGCGACCAGGTCGATGCTAAAGTCGCGGCGCCAGCGAGCCCGTTTCCCGCAGTGGCAGATCTCGTGGAGGTTGGGCTCGCAGCGCGCCCCAGCAGCGGCCGCGGCGGTGCGCGGCAGGACATGGAAAAGGATTTAGACGATAAGGAGGCGCAGGCGCGAACTTCACGAGCACCGAACCTGTCCGCGGCAAGGGGACCGCGCGCAACGGGCGCCTCGTGGGCGCGCGGCTTCCAGCGAAGAGGCGCGGGCGAAGATATTGGGCATGCTGGGGGAACTGATCGAGGAGTGTCGTTGTGAATTGGGCGCGTAGAGGCGCGCGCGACGTCGCCCGCTCCGTCGCAGGCAGAGGCGGACATGGTCCGCCTGGCATTCAGCGCGGCGTCAGGCGATGCGCCATAGCCACGCATTGCGTATTTTGCGCGCAATAGCGCGCCGGGACCACGTGCCCGCGCGCTGCCCGCGACGCCATTCCGCGGCAATGGCGGCGGAACGCCCTGGGGAATAGTTGGGGCGCCGCCCGTGCGCGCGCCGATCGCAATGCCGCGCGTGCGTTTAGGCGCACGCGCCCTGCGTGGACAGAGGGGGCGCCGAGGGGCTGCGCCCAGCGATGAGACATCCAGGTCGCATGTCACATGCGAGAATTCGTCTGTGGGCGCTTCGTCGAAGCACCGTCGGTTCAATGCTCTTCGCGATGTAACATTGAGCAGGCAGTCTTCTCCCGCGGGGGCAGCCCCTCCCCGCTCCCTTCGTTTCTTTGACGCGACGAGGAGGGCGACGCATTTGCCACTGGCGCCGCCCAGTGACGAGCGCATTCGCCGACGGCTGTCGCGCTGCAGCTGGGCCCGCCAGCTCCCGAGGTCTTGCCTCGGCGTGCGTTCGCGGCGCCGATCGCCGGAGTGGCATTCGGGGGCGGCGCGGATGGCGCTCGCGCGAATGTGGATTGCATTATGTTATGTTTCGGGGGCGGCGCGCGGGGCCGCTCCGTCGCTCCCTGGCAGCCAGCGCGTCAAGCCGGGGTGCGCATGACAATTCACGTCGCGTACGATGGCCTGCCGCCGCGTCGCGCCGCGCCGCGCGGCGCGCGATCGACGGGACCTCGTGGGCTATTTTTTCTTAGTCCCAGCATTCGGGCCGTCGGAGGAAATCTCAATGTTGACAGCGCGCGTCGCGGATCAAGAGGGGTCGCGGCTGGGCGCCCTCGCAGAAAACCGGCGACGCGTCGGCGAACCTCCCGCGCGTCCCAGGAGGAAACGGGGCGCCCCCGATCGGCGGGAGGGGCTGCGCCAGCGACGCAGGAGCGAGACAGCGGACCTTCGCGAGGGCGCCCCGTGAGCTTCCAGCAGCAGGGGGCGTCGGGCAGCCTCGACTGCGCACCGTGGCAGGCAGAGCCGCGCAGGAGTCTGCTGGCGCGCGAGGAGAAGGGCCCCCCCGCGCCGCGAGCGGTCGCTTTTCCATATTGTTTCTTTCCGCTCGAGCCTCGCCGCTCCGCCCTGCAACTGCGTTCCTTATTGTTTCTTCCGTTCTCGAAGTTAAGAGCGGCGGGCGTCGCCGCTCGTCGCCCGAGCCGCCTCCCGCCCCGCGGTCCGCCGGGCCTTCTCGGGCGCGTCGCCCCGCGGAGCTCCTTCTTGCTATTGTCGCAAATTGTCGTTGGCCCTTTCGTTCTCCCCGCTACCCCTCGCCCCTCGTTCCCCCCCCCGACGAGTGCCGCTCGCGATCGGCCGACTGTCGGGGCGCGCAGCGCGGCGTCGGGCGAACGGCGGGGGCGGGCTAGACTCATCTAGCCCGCTTTCGCGCGACGCAAGGAGGCGGACAACGCGCTCGCGTCGTCGCGCGCGGCGCCAGACGACGCGGCGCCCCAAGGCGCTTCCGCGGCCGCCGCCAGTTCGCTGGATGGGGGGCTCCGCCGCGCGCGCGCGCCACTTCGGGTTCCAGCGCATCGGCGAAACGCGTGGAGGTGCCCGTTCAGCCAGCGTTCTGAGGGGAAATATTGCTTGCCGCGCGAGCGGCGAGGTTCCCTTCCCCAGATCTAGCCCGGGCAACGCGCAGCCGGACCCGGCGGAAAAAATGCTGAGATCGCCCGACTTCACATGGGCGCGGGTGCCCCGGTGCAAGCGCGCACCCCCCTCGGCAGAAACGCGCCGTTGGTTCGCGCCCGCCCGGGCGAGGTAGCGCTGCGCGCAACGCAAACGCTCGACGCGGATTTAACTTGATCGGCGCAGGCGCTCCCTCGCTGCTTGCGGATGGCGGCCCCTGTGCGCGGCCCCATTGATGCGGCTTTCGGTGCTTAGCTCATCAGCAGTCCACCAATACCCAGTCGCGGGCGGCGCGGGTTTTGCGCCGAGCGATTGCCTCGCTGGCCATCCAGAGGCCCAGCATTTCGCGCGCCGCGAGATAGCGGCGCCACCACCCCCCCCCCCCCCCCCATCCTGGAGCGCCCGACCTGCGACTCGCACGCGCTAACATGGCCTTGACAGCGACGGCATTTGCATTTGTTTCGACATGTTTTTGCGCCGCGCCCGCTGTCGGCGCTCGCGCTGCAGGCAAAGGTTCCCCGCTGGATGACGTGGGACCATCCGCGCGATCGGCCCGCCGAGTGGCCCGGGCCGGGGCCAATGGCGACGGAGGCGGGGGCAGGGCCGCCGGCTTCGCGGGCGGGCGGGGCGGGGGCGGGGGCGGGGGTCGAGCCTTCGCGGTTTCGGCCGAAGAGCGGGAGGGGTCTGGGGCGAGCGCAGGGGGCAGCAGTTCCGCGCGCGCATCGCCGTGGCATTCCTCGCCGCAGCGAGCGCCGCGCGCCCCGCGCGAGGGGCGCCGCGTTCGCCGCGGGCCGCTCCGCGAAGGCGCTCGGGTTTCGCAGGATCCGTTTTGCAGAGATTTCAGGTGCATCTGAACTGCCAGAGTCTGGCGCGGAGCGTCCGCCAAGTCTACCGACCAGCCGCGGCAGAGCTGCGCAGAAGCGCAGGCAACGCGAGGGCGATCGTCGAAGCCATCGGCGACGCGCCTGCGGCAGAATCGCCTTTCCTCGATGTTCGAATCGACCCTGTGTGCGATCGAGGGGGGGGGGCGCGCCAGCTTTCTCGCGCGCCGCGCGGCGGCCAGGCCGCGGCCGGGACTCTTGGCATGCGATCGCAATTACAATGCTTCATGCCCCGAGAATTTCCTAAACGCGCTTGCGCCTGGGGCAGGTTGGCTTGTCCGCGCCGAGGCGGGTCTGTCTGCTGCGGGCGCTCCATGGCGCGCGACGCGCAGGCGGCGGCCCCGTCTGCGTAACCAGCCCTGAGCGCGCGCAGTTTTGCACTGCGCCAGTAAAGGCGGCTCATCGCAGAGTGAAGTGTTGGCAGGTATGCTGGCCCATGCGCGGACGAGTTGCGCGGGGCTTAGCGTCGGCCAGTGAGCAATGCGCGCCCACCTAGTGGCCTTCGCGATGCATGGGTCGCCCGACGCAGACTGACAGCTGCGCCCTCGGCAAACACGCGCGTGCTCGAGCCGCGAACTTGCTCCAGCAAGTGCAAGCGCATCACGCGTCTGAGCCGCGTCGGGCCATCGTCTGAGACTTCCTCGCCAACTCGCCCGCTCGTTTGGCGCAAGCCAGTCTGTCCGATGCGTTCCAGACAGTCGCGCTGGCGAGACGGCGCGCAGTTCTTGGAATAGTTCACCGGGAGCGCGGCGCCATCGCGTCTTGGCGGCGCAGCGCGCGCATTTTTTCCGAGGACAGCGCCCGCGCGGAGAGTGGCGGTTTCACGGCTTCGCCCCGAGCTCGCCTGTCGCCGAGGTCCCAGAAGAGCCTCCAGAAGGCTCGCGGGCGCCGTGAACAGATTTGAAGCTTGCGTCAGAACGGCCCGAATTCAAATATTAAGGCACCACCAAACAGCAACCTCGCGCCCCTTGGCGCTGGCGGGTCGGAATTGACGCGTAGGTCAGGCGCGGAAGTGGGTCGGCGCGGGATCGGATCGTCGCGGAATCGGTGCGCGATGGGGTCGGCGCGTCATTGGGTCGCAGGCTCGGTGCGTCAAGGACTCCGTGGCATCGGTGCGCCATGGAGTCGGCGCGCTGGTGCGTCGCGGACTCGGTGCGTCACGGCGCAGGCGCGTCGCGGAGTCGGTGCGCGACGGGCTCGGTGCGTCGCGTCGTGGTCGCGTTGGTGCGTCATGGATTTGCTGTTTCGCGGAGTCATTGCGCGGCGAAGCGGCGCCCTGCCCAATTGCGGGTTCAGTTCATCGCGCTCGACGGCGTTGAGCGCGCGTCGCTTTCACGAAGCAATGCAAAACAAGGCAAACCGACGCAAAGTTATGCAACGCAACGCGAATCCATGCAACGCAACGCAAGGCCATGCGAAGCAACCCTGCGTGACACTAGATTAGGCAGCGCAACGTACTTCAGATCAGCGCAAAGAAACGCAGAACAATGCAACACAGCGAATAGCAAGGCACTGCAATGCAACGCAAGGCAAGTCAACACGAAGCAAGGCAATGTAATGCAACACAACGCAGAGCAATGCAACTTGAACGCAAAGCCATGCGAATAAACGCAGCGCAATGCAAAACGGCGCAGCGCAATGCAAGGCAATGCAAAGCAATGCCGACCAACGGGGAGCAATCCGAAGCCAAAGAAACGCAACGCAAAAGTAACGTAACAACGCGCAACGCAAAGCAACGCTATGGCAAGCAGCGTAGAGCAGCGCAACGCAATGCGAAACAATGCAGTGCAAAGCAGCGCAGCACCGCGCCAAGCAATGCAAGCCAATCGATAGCATGGTCATGGAACGCGAAGAAACGCAACGCCATGCGATTGAAATGTAGGGTGGTTCGCAAACGCGGCGCGCGGGTGGCGGCGACGGGCGGCAACGGGCGGCGACTAGCCGTCTACTTGCCATTGTGCCCGCGGTGACGCAGCGACCGCGCCGACGGCGGCGACGAGGTGGCCGCGCCGCCGGCCGTTGCCTTCGCCTTGAATTTGTTCTAATGAGACACTGTGCGCGAGCACAAACGAGGAAAACAACAACCATAGTTTACCGTGTACTTGGTGGGTGGATTTGATACACTGTGCGTTGCGATTGCTTTATGTGCGTTCTCCAATTTAAAAATTGCGGGCGAAGTGTCTTATCTTGTCTCGCGCGGCTTCCACGGGTGGGAACGCTGAATCGCTTGCGCATTGCGTTCGGAAGCGGCTGACCCAACGCGCCACGGGGGCCTCGAGGCCGCCCTGGCGAGGCCCCGGCAGCGCGCCCGGGGGCCCGCCGGGAGATGACTTTGGAGGGTGAAAGTGGGGGTCGGCCGCAGGGTCCCGGCAATCATGTCTTTATGGGCCATGAATGGGCGATGCATCCTCGATTGCTGTGGTCGGCGGGGGAACTAATGGAAGCCCCCCGCTTGCACCCATGCGCGATACTTGAAAGGAAAGGAAGCAAGGGGGCGGGGGGCTCGGGAAAGGCGACGAAGGCAACGTGCGCTGAGGGCGCAAAAAGAAAAGGCTGGAACACACGAAAGCGGTCAGGTGAGTGTCGAAATTTGCCCAGCCAATCTGACATGAGGAACAAAACGCTTCAGTGTTGGGGATCTCGAAGGCCAGGGCAAAATGTGAATTCACATTGTGGGGGAAAGCAAAATGTGAATTCACATTTTGGGAAAAAGGAAAATGTGAATTCACATTTTGGACAAAAGGAAAATGTGAATTCACATTTTGGAATTTTGTGTAGGATTCTTTATGAAAGGGGCCAGAATGTGAATTCACATTTTGGGAAAAAGGAAGATGTGAATTCACATTTTGGGAAAAAGGGGGTCGAGAAGTCATCGTTTGGGAACATACACGATCATCAATCGCACAATCAAGACACACTTGCACTCCGCTTCGCTGCCCCACGCGCAATATGCAAGAACCCCCGCACGCATGAACGATAATGGATGGGCGGCGCGTGTGCCCGCGCGGGCAACGCGCGGGCGCGAACGACTGGCCCTCAATGACCGCCAACATTGGATGCCAATCGTACCCGTTCACATACATGAGCGATACATTGAGCATACATGGGCCATTCAGCCCCCATTGAAGACCCCCTGTTGCAGACCCCCTCTTTCGCCCTCCAATGACTGCTTCAAGCATGCTTCCAAGGAACCTTCAGGTGAATAGCGCTTGCGCAGCTCACTTCGGGGACTCGGGGAGCTTCTCGGCTGCCTTTTCGGCAGCCCCGTGGTTTTCTTGTGGTTTCCTCTCGCGCGGGGCTCTGAGTTTGTCGGCGCCCCAAGTCGCCGCGGAGGCCGTCGGCGAAAGGGGGGGGGGTCGCTTCAACGACTGACTGCCCCCCATCGGAGCCACAGAAAAAATCCTTGCGGCCTTCTCGAGATAGATCTATTCGACGCCCACGATGGCTTCCCCGGAGTTTCGACGGCCCCTCCCCGATGCCGCCCCAAGCCGCGCAGGGGCCTCGGAGGCCGTCGGGGGCGAGTGGGCGAGACAACGAACGAAGCGGAAGCATTTAGAGTGTTGAATAATGCGGGCGTTTCTGAAGCATCGCGCGAAGGATCCACAGCGACCTCAGGCCGTCTGAAGGCCGCATCTGATGCCGATCGAAGCGGGAAGGGCCGCCGATCAACGCCACGCATGCCTAGCAAAGCCAAACAAGGCCAGGCAACGCCAGGCAATGCTGGGCAGTGCTAAGCAATGCCAGGCAACGCCAAGCAATCCCAAGCAGTGCACGAATATGCTAAGCAAAGCAAAGCAATGCCAATCAATGCAAATACAGGCAAGGCCAAGCAGCGCCAGACAATCTCCAGCAACGAAATTCAATGCACATGAGTGTCTGGCGAAGCCAGGCAACGTCAAGCTGCGATTTAAACCGAAGCAGAACAGGGCAATGTCAAATCCGGCCGTCGATGCGAATGGGCGTTGCGGGCGCGGCGCGCGCCGTCGCGACCCATGGCGGGTGCGCCCGTGGAGGGCTCGGCTTGCTCGGCCGACCGCGGCGCGCGGCAGGCTGGCGCCGTCTGCGTGGTCGATTAAAGCGAAGCAGAGATGGTCGACGCAATGCCAGGCCAGACTGCCCGCGGTTGCTCATGCGACGCCGTCGCGCCATCCAGTCGGGCGTAGGTTTTCTGGCCATGCAAAGGTGCGCGGCGGCCTGGCGCGCCCCCGCGGCGCGCGCCGTCGCCCCCGCCGCGCAACTTCGCAGCGTGCCGCAACAATTCCAGGCCCCGCAGAGCCGATTGCGCGAGCCCAAGGCGGTCCGAGGGATCCAAACCGCGGTGCCCTCAATGTTTGAGGCGCGCAACGGAAGCGCCGGCGCTGCTCGGCCCCCTGCGGGGTAACAGCGGCCCCTGCGCGCGCTGCGTTGGCCCCGCGCCTCCGACATCGAATTTGGCGATGAGCGCGCGGCGCTTGGCGGGGGCCTCGCGGAGCGGGGCGCGCGCAGGGGCGAACGCGTTTTTCGAATTTCAATGACGCGATGCTGGAGTATTGGTCATTCCAATGCGGCGCTTTCTGGCCGTGCTCGACGGCGGCGGCGCAGTGAGCGCTGCTATGTCCCAGACAGCGCCGCCGAGCCGCAGAGTCTGGGGGGCGCCCGCGATGCCGAGTGAACACGAGGGCTGCGCAGCGGCAGCATTCTGGTTTGGAAGCAGTATTTACCAGAGGGGAGTGAGCAGCAAACGCGAGGCGCCCGCAGCCGGTCAACAGGAACAGCAACCATAATATCACCTCTCTCTCATATAACATCTGTTACGTATATGCATCACATATACATGGTGCTGATAGGGCCCACTTCGAGCGAGAAGAATGCTTGGGCTGGGCATCGGCGTAGGAGAAGAAGTGCTTGCTGGCTGCTTCTCGGAGCACTTGTGCAACTTGGTGCGCGTCGCTGCCCAAACCGTTCCCCCGTTGACGGGTCTTTCGTTCGGGCGGTGGGTGCCCGTCGCCGCCTTCGCCGTCGCGTCACGCGCCGGCGATCAGGATGCGCGCGCGAAGTTTGTTTTTCCCCCGAAAAGTGTAAGACCCTGCCCCCCGCGCCGAGGCGGGACTTGACAGTTTCGCAAGCGCGCGCTCGCATTATATACCCACGTGACGGGCACTATGCTTGTTCATCAAAATCTCCTGGCGCGCAGAATTGCGAAGGTATTGATGATGTTGGCGGGCAGCGGAGGTTTTGTGGCGATGAGACAGATGGTTACGATGATGATGCCGGATGCAATGATTGACGAGCGACGATGAGATGGCGCCGCCCTCTTCCATCGCCGAAGAGGTAAATTCTTTCGGAGCCTAGGTTTGCTGAGGAGGCAACGCGCCGTCGCAGCGCAGAGCGGGATCCGCGCATTCGAACGGCGCGGCCGGCTCGACCCCTCCGCGCCCGCCGCCGCGCCCTTTTGGCCCGCCCCGACTACTCCCGCGCGGGCAAGGCCCGAGCCCTCGCGGACGGCCGGCGAAAGTGGCCCCCCGCCGAAAGTTTCAACAAAAGATGGCTGGCCCCCGCGCGCAATCGGAACCGGCGTCCTTCTCCGAATCCGCTATCACGCGAAGTGGCGAGCCCTCCTGGCGCCCGGGCATGTCCCAGGGGCCTGCGTGGCGCAGGTCCGCGCGAACATCGCGGTTTCGAGCGTATCCATCGCGAAGCAAGCTGGGCGCCATGCCCTTGGCGATTATTTTACAAATCGGCATCGCGCTGCGGTGCGCGACCGCTCTGCAACTCCCGCGCGGGCAATTTATGCTGGCGTCGGCGAGCCAGCGGCAGCGAGCTTGTGCACTGTGGCGCAAAAGGGATGTCGGAAGCGGCTCCTCGAATAGTTCGTTGCCGATCATTTCTCTTCGCCTGGCGCTTCAGTCGCCTGAGCCGTCGCGGTTTGGCTGGGCTGGGCCGGTTCGGGCCAGGCTCCCGGAGCGCGCCCGCTGCCCGACGTCGCCGCCACCGTCGCATCTCTTGTCGCCGCGCGGGAAGCGCTGGAGTCGGCGCGATTTTGCTTGCCGGCGGCGCGCGCGGCCATCTCGCAGCGGCCCGCGCCGCCGGCTGCCGCGCCTAGCGCCAGCGCGCTTGTCGCGTCGGCCTTTCTGTCCACGCCGACTTTGGGCGCGAGTCGCGCGAGGAATTATGGGCCGGCCTGCGATCCGAATTAGCCGGGACTTTGGAAAACGCCAGCTTGGCAATCCAGGGCGCGGCGGCGGCGGCCAAGAGTCGGCGCGCGAGACAGCGCTCTTGGGGGGGCATCCTGGGGGGGGGGGGGGCGTTGCAGGGTCGATGATCGCGGCCGTGAAAACCTCGGCGCCGGCTCTCTCTTTGCGTCTGAAGACGGGAAAAATGTCAATGGCAATTATTCTTCTGTCCGCGTGGCCGTCGAGCGCCGGGCTCCCGTCGGGGGAGCTGCCCTCGCAAAAATCAAAAGCATTGAGCAGAAACAGAGACAGGCAGAAATTCTGATGTTCGAGCAGGCGCACCCGCGCGGAGGAGACGAGCGCGTCGCCCAGGGTAGCCAGCAGATGCATCGGCAGGCAAGCGAAGAAATGCGCGTTCTCACTTCCGCCGCGTTGGATCAGTTATCGGCGCGCCGCAGTTGCCGCGGCCGCGCCCTCGCGCGCGGCACCGGGCGCCAGGGAGCAACCGCGCTCGGGAAATGGCCACGACAATGAAGCCACGCCCGCGGAATGCTTTTGTGGAAAGAGCTGTGCAGGCAACCTGCAGAGAACGCGACCTCCGCCGTTGCCGTTCAGTCCCCGGTCGAGCGCGCCAGACCAGCGCGCGCGCGACAGGTCGATGTTAAAGTGTCGGGCGCGGCAGCGAGCCCCTCTTCCCGCAGTGGCAGATCTCGTGGAGGTTGGGCTCGCAGCGCGCCCCAGCAGCGGCCGCGGCGGTGCGCGGCAGGACATGGAAAAGGATTTAGACGATAAGGAGGCGCAGGCGCGAACTTCACGAGCACCGAACCTGTCCGCGGCAAGGGGGCCGCGCGCAACGGGCGCCTCGTGGGCGCGCGGCTTCCAGCGAAGAGGCGCGGGCGAAGATATTGGGCATGCTGGGGGAACTGATCGAGGAGTGTCGTTGTGAATCGGGCGCGTAGAGGCGCGGGGGACGTCGCCGGCTCCGTCGCAGGCAGAGGCGGACATGGTCCGCCTGGCATTCAGCGCGGCGCCAGGCGATGCGCCATAGCCACGCATTGCGTATTTTGCGCGCAATAGCGCGCCGGGACCACGTGCCCGCGCGCTGCCCGCGACGCCATTCCGCGGCAATGGCGGCGGAACGCCCTGGGGAATAGTTGGGGGCGCCGCCCGTGCGCGCGCCGATCGCAATGCCGCGCATGCGTTTAGGCGCACGCGCCCTGCGTGGACAGAGGGGGCGCCGAGGGGCTGCGCCCAGCGATGAGACATCCAGGTCGCATGTCACATGCGAGAATTCGTCTGTGGGCGCTTCGTCGAAGCACCGTCGGTTCAATGCTCTTCGCGATGTAACATTGAGCAGGCAGTCTTCTCCCGCGGGGGTAGCCCCTCCCCGCTCCCTTCGTTTCTTTGACGCGACGAGGAGGGCGACGCATTTGCCACTGGCGCCGCCCAGTGACGAGCGCATTCGCCGACGGCTGTCGCGCTGCAGCTGGGCCCGCCAGCTCCCGAGGTCTTGCCTCGGCGTTCGCGGCGCCAATCGCCGGAGTGGCATTCGGGGGCGGCGCGGATGGCGCTCGCGCGAATGTGGAGTGCATTATGTTATGTTTCGGGGGCGGCGCGCGGGGCCGCCGCCGCCCCTTCTGGCAAGCCGGCGCCGCTTCAAGCCGGGGTGCCCATGACAATTCACGTCGCGTACGATGGCCTGCCGCCGCGTCGCGCCGCGCCGCGCGGCGCGCGATCGACGGGGCCTCGTGGGCTATTTTTTCGGCGAGAACACAACGCAGTTTTGTTCGTTGTCACAAAAACGCGGACCTGGGAACCTTCTACCCCTGCCGCCCCGCCGCTGGCGCCGCGGTTCGCCGCGGTGCCTGTGGTGGGGCGGGTTGGGTCGGTTGGGGGGTGCGTTTGGGGTGGCTCGCCTCAGGTCTTCATGGACTTCGTGTTCCTCGACTTGTTCGTGTTCTTTGTCCACGTCTCCCTGCGGTGGGGGGAGGGTAAATATACCCCCGCGTCGCGCGCGCTGCCCCGAGGGCGCTTGTCGGCCGAACGCGAGGCTGGCGCCCTCGGTGCGCGCGTCGCGGGCCGCCGTGGCGGCTTTTGTTTCCGTATGACCGTGTCAGTATGACCGTGTCAATGAGGCCGTGTCAATGCGACCGTGCCTGGGCCGTGTCAATGCGACCGTGCCAATGCGACCGTGTCAGTGCGACCGTGTCGATAAAGCCGTGTCAACGCGACCGGGCTTTGGCCGTGTCAATGCGACCGTGCCAATACGACCGTGTCAGTGAGACCGGGTCAATAAGGCCGTGTCAATGTGACCGTGCCTGGGCCGTGTCAATGCGACCGTGCCAATACGACCGTGTCAGTGCGACCGTGTCGATAAAGCCGTGTCAATGCGACCGTGCTATGGCCGTGTCAATGCGACCGTGCCAGTATGACCGCGTCACTGTGACCGTGTCGATGCGGCCGTGTCAATGCGACCGTGCCTGGGCCGTGTCGACGCGACCGCGCCAGTAAGATCGCGTCAATGCGACAGCGTCTGTAAGGCCGTGTCAATGCGACCGCGTCTTTTCGATTGCGTCAACGCAACGCGTCAATTACGCCGTGTCGTTTCGACCGTGCCAATTTCTCCGCGTCACTGCGTCCGTGTCTTGTGGGGCGTGTCAAGGGGACCGTGCCGTTGCGACCATGTCAACGCGTCCGTCTCGCCGCGACCGTATCAATGCGAATGTGTAAAAGCGAATGCGTCATTGCGACCGTGTCAGCGCGACCGTGTCAGTGCGACCACGCCAATATTACCGCGTCAATGCGACCGGTTTCCGCCGCCCAGCATGTTGACATTCGTCAGGAGACGCGCGCAATGATCGTTGTTACGCGACGGAGCCAGCAGTGCGCGCAGGCAGAAGACGCGAGCCGCATACGCCGTTGGGCGCGCCGCGGCCGCACCAGCGATGTGCGCTGCAACGCCCACGCTTTCCATGAGCCTGGCTGATTTTCCTGCGGCCCATGATGATACAAGCCGCGGCGCCGAGTGGCTTCGGCAGTGCGCAGCCCTATGCCAGGCGCCGCGAGCGGCTGCGAATGCCGCCACGACGCGCCAATGCCTCGCGCGCAGGACAATGAGTTGGAGTCAGTGCGTGATCTTGCGTTTGCAGATCCCGGCGCACTGCAGGGCAACCCGTCCGCGGGTAAGCGCTCCTTCTTAGCCAGAGTGATGGCTGCCGCGAAGTCTCTGACAGCGGAGGAACAGCGCGCGGCTGATCCGGCCAGCGCAGGCAGCGCGGCCGGGAGCGGGTCAGCACCTGAGCCGATGTGCCACGTGGACATTCAGGCGAAGTTGCAAGGAGGCGCTCTGTAGGATGTGGGCCAGGCGTTTTGGCCGCGGTCCGCGGCGGTCGACGCCCTCGAGACGGACGTGAGGCGGCTGCAGCGTCGCGGCATCAAGCGGCCATTTGTGTTCGCTGACCTGAAGAAGTTCTTGCCGTCCTGGGCAGAATCGCAGAGCGCGAAAGAGGAGGCTGATGAGGGCCCGCCCATGTCTCGGGATCTTCGCGACCTTTCGCGCGCGCTCGGCGTAGCGAACCCAGTCAAAGCGAAGTCGCTCACTTTCACGCAATGGCATGCCGCCTTCGACAGGTGCACGCGTCTGCGCGCGGGGCGCGCACCCAAGAGCAACGGCGTCGTCCGAGCGCGTAGGTCCGCCATCGCTTGCGTCTGCACGGAGCAGATGACGCTGGCTGCGACGATTCGCCACCGCCAGAACGTCATGAAGGCCCGCCTATCGCCGTTGCTCTGCGGATCCAGCGGCGCGAGTGCGGTGCGCGCGCGGCGCGGCAGGTGGCCGCGCAGGCGCCTAATGCTAATCGGAGTGGCGCGCTGGGGCTCGTGTACGATGAGATTTGCCGGCGCACTTGGGCAGAGAGGTCTCGCGCCGGTGATGATTCCCTCGACATCGAAACTGTCGTGGCAACGATCGATGTGACTCTCTTGGGCGAGGCAGAGGCCGCGTACGATCGCGAAAGTCAGGAGCGCTCAGCCCCCCGCGGGGGCAAGGGTGCCAAGGGCGGCGGAAAACCCGGCAAGGGCGGCGGCAAGGGCGCCAAGGGCGGCGGCAAGGGCAAGTTCCCGCCTGCGCCCCCGGCGGCGCCGAACGACCGCGGCGAGTACGGGGAGCCGCGGGCCATGAGAGCCAGGCATCACGAGCGCTGATCAACGTTCCTGCGCCGCGCAGGCGCGGGTCGGTGCGCGCGCGCGCGACGGCGGTAGCCGGACGGCGCGCAGGCGCAGCTGAGAGTCCAGCGGTGACATGTGAAGCAAGCCGCGGACAGGAGGCTGGAAGCGCGGCGCACCTACATGTATGTCGCGCGCGGTGGCGTCGCGCTTGCGCAGGCTACCAATTCGGTGTGGACGCGCGGGGCGCAGACTACACCGGTTGTTTCACTGGAAGAAGTTGCCGGCGCGGGCGCTCCCGCGGTGGGCGGGGTGCAAGCCCATTTGTCGAAAGGCCCCATCGCGTATCCGTCTGTGCTCCCGCGCGCGCGCGTTAAAAATCTGTCGCGTTGTAGGAGAGCTTGACGCTGGCGACGTGCAGAAGATAGAATTTATCAACTGTGCAATGAAGGACGGATTTCACATCGCGCCATCGCGCGGGATTGAGGAAGACGTTCGCTGCGCCATAGAGTGGGAAGCGTCCAGAGACAGCGTAGATGTTATGCGTCTGCGCGACAATATGCTATCACGCCTGGAAGCGTGGGGACAAGCGTTACGACGTGACGGGGCCGTCGAGCAATGGTTCGCCGGCGCTGACGACGCGACGCGCGCCGTGTCCGCCGACGTGAACGGGCCGCTTTTAGCTGCTCTGCTCGACATGACGAGCTACGATGACACGGCCGCGGCTGATCTGTTCCGCTACGGCGCGCCTTTGCTCGGAAAGCTGCCCCATGCGGGCAGATGGCCCGCAAAGAAATTCCCGGAGCCCACGTCGTCCGAGGAGTTGCGGACCTCCTCCCCCGTGCACAATAGAGCCATTTTGTCTTCATTGCGAGAGGACGTGAACTCGTCTGCGATCCACGAGGGCGCGCTCGCCGATGCGTCTCTGTCGCGGATGACCGCTCCGGTTGTGCTGGCCCAGGCGGACTTGGGCAGGGTGCGTCTGTCCCCGCGTTTCTCCATTGTGCAGGGCGTCAAGCCGGATGGCGCGCCCAAGGTTCGCGTAGTAGACGATGAATCGAGAGGGGGCATCAACTCGGCGAGCCAGCCCGCCGAGAGGTTGTTGCTGGACGGGGCTGACGTTTTGGTGGACGCCCTGCGCTGCTATCACGGTCTGCGCGGGCACGCACCGGCACTGTTTAAGGCTGACATCGACTCCGCTTACCGGCGTGTGCCTATCGCTCCTGAACACAGGCTCGGGATTTCCGGGTGCCCCCCCCCGTTAAAAGCATCGACCTGGGGGCTCGTGTCGGGGTTCCAGAGGAACCCGGCGTTTGCGGTGTCGATGTCGGCCTTGCCGCAGGTGGGCAGCTTACAGCACGTATTTGCACGACGGAGACATTTGGGTCACTGACTTTAAAACGGAGAGTTAAAGGCGAGGTATATCGATCAGTAAGCGCTCCGTGGCTGGCTCAACTAAGAGAACCGGAGGGGAAAGATGAGGAGAACGAAAAGGAAAAGGGCCCCCGGCCTGATATGTGACTGTGCCTCACCGAGGCGCACTACTTGCATCTGAGATCGGAAAACATCCTTTCCATTGACGATGCCCATCCTACTCTATACTCCAGATCCCATGCTTCGTCTCGCTCTCTTGCTCATGCGCTATGAGCCTAAGCCTGGGATATGAAGCGCCTAAGGCGGACTGTATACCTAAGCTTACCAGCTTGTTTTCGACTTGGTAGCGGAGCTGGCTACACTCTCGTGTGGCTGGCTCTCGCTCTGATTCCTGTTATCCACGGCACAACTTGGTGGACTACTACTACGGTGGAATACCATGTTGCGCCGGCTCTGCGAGGAGCGGAGCCAGTCCGCGATCGAGCTAGCGGGGTCACCCGCGAACTCGAGACGCTTTCTCCTACTTCACTGCGCCACTTCACTCCTGACTTCCACCAGATGCCAATCGGCAACTCGATCGAGAACGTGGTCACCCTGCGGGGCTACCCGCAGCGGGGCCACCTGCATCCCGTGCCAGTCAGGCGCCTCACGGCTACTACGCCAGAGCCTGACAATCCACAGCCTAAACCAATCACCGAAGCCGAAATGCACATGCACTGGATTAAGATAACTATCTTCGGCATTCTGTGGGTAATAATGGGATGTGCTGTGGGATACATGCGGCAGGGGATGGGCGACACGCGTACTGCCGGCCCTTCGTGGGACCCTGCCGGTACTACGCCTTTTCGCGAATATGTTCGCGAAGTACATGCATGGTTAAACGTAACGAGTGGCAATATGACACCACCACAACAAGCTGCAGCACTACAACGAGGCCTTCAAGGTCTGGCTCGTCGTATCGCCATGCAGGTCCCCTCCCAGATCATCAATTATGGTGTAACTGTCAATTGACAGCCAACGGATGCAGTAACCTACATACTGTACTTACTGAGCACCAAATTTGAAAATCTGGAAGATGAGCGCCAGCTCAACTCTGGCACGGCCCTTAACGACTTCCGCGTCGAAAGGGGCGAGCGAATCGACTCAGTATTAGCTCGATTCGAGATGGCCCGTGACGAGGCTAACTCTGTTGGCTTTGTCATCCCCAACTTTCAGATCCTAACGCTGATTCTCTTCAGAGCGTTAGGCGTTGGCGCGTCACGAGCCCAACACCTGCTTGAGCCCTTTAATCATCAGATGCCTCGAACACAAGCAGACTATGACAGGCTGCTGACCAGGATGAGGAACTACGGACATGTTGCCGAGCGCTCTCCTGGCAACATAGCGGGTATCTTCACAGGGCACCACTCACATGCAGGTGTCTATGCCACGACTGCGGGGTCACCCGCTGGTCCTGGCGAGCCAACTCCCTGGGCTGACCCAGCCGATATGCCCAACGAGGCCACTGCCCTTCTAGGGCAGACCGGCCAGGCATCGGCAGAGGCAGCTGAGGCGAACGCCTGGTCGAACTACTCGCCAGGCACCGCCTACACTGCAAGCCCGCCCTCGGGCACAACCCTCTGGGGCCAAGCGGAGTCATCCGCTCAAGGGTCTCAGCCACCCTCACCGTTTGAATCTGGCACTGACACAGATACCTCATCTGACGATGAGCACAATGGAATAGTCTCTGCTGGTAATGACTATCCAGCGGACGACACTCACCTTTCTGAACAGCAAAGGGCGGAAGCCGCCTTTATGGCTTATCGCAAATCAAAACGCCGTTGGAGGCGCTTTATGAAGAAACCAGTCAGAAAGGTGAGACGTGCAGTACGCAGACATTTCAAACAATTTGGAAAGGGTCGTGGTAAAGGGGGTCGCAGACGCCGTATGCATGGTAGGGGTATTACTGCTTTCCTCACGTCCTTAACTGATATGGCTTTTGAAGAAGTTCTTAACGGAGGCAAAGGTCGGGGTCACAGGCGGACCTCCGGTAAGGGAAAGGGGCGGAGGGGCAACCCTAGGGACGCTTCTGGTAATACTATGAAGTGTCATACATGCGGTAGCACAGAGCATTTGCGCGATCAATGCCCGAAGGGGAAAGGAAAAGGATCCGTACACTTGGCTCAAAATTCTTTTATGGATGACATAGATTACATTGACTACGAGTTTTACGTCAATCCAGAAGCGGCTCCCGCTGCGGGCTCCTCCACGTATTACGTGATGGCCCGCTATGTTGAAGCAACTGTGGCCCTGGAAGACTACGCAGTGACCCTCTTCGACGAGTTCCACGGCTGGGACGAGGTCGATGAGATTGCGTACAATGCTTGGTTCGGTCTTCCAGCGGGGCCACCCGCCGGTGACGAGGTCTCCGAAGCCGAGACTGTCCCGGCAACAGAGGAAGAACTCACCGCCGTGCTGGCCCCACAAGTGATTGGCATGCCGTTGCTGCCAAATCCGTCGTGGGCTGGTTCGGAGATGGGAGACGCCGATGACGAAATGCGGGGCCATCCCGCGTATTCCGATTCCGAAGAATCCGAAGAAGATTATAACGACATGCTCCAAGGACAGGTTTCAGAAGCCATTCGACTCTTGAGTGCGCCAGCACAGCAGCAGATGACGATGAACGAACTGCTGTCACACCCAGGAGTTGCCCGTCTACGTCCATACTTGGATTCGAACATGTCAGCATCTCAGATGCTTACAGCACTCCAAGCTCTAGCGGGGTCACCCGCCGAAGAGATGCTAGACACAACAGCGGGGCCACCCGCTTGGTCTATGGATGTATTCATGCAAGGTTGCGATCAAATGAACATTAACGACCTCTCGATGGAGCAGTTTAATGACATCGGATACTTCAGAAGCCCGTATCAAAACGTGTTCATGGTCCAGGACAGCTCAGAGGACTCGGAGGACATGCGGTACGCCAAGAGGGACAGGCGACCGTCGCCTCCCCGAGACTCAGAGCATGACGATCAAAGGCCAGTGACACGTGGTAGTGCGTCAGCGGGGCCAGCCCGCGGAAGGGGCCGCTCAGCTCCTAGACGCCCTACGCATGATGAATCGGGCTATCCATACAGCACTGAGCACTCCGTTGGAGTATCTGCTCAGCAGGTGCCGGATTGGTACATCCGATGGTACCCCGGCTACTCTATGGATACTCTTCGGCACTGGTATTCTAAGGAATACTGTACCAAAAGGGGCGAGACTGGCGCGATAATCCGTACCAAGGGCGGCAAGACCAAGACGCCAGAGGCCTGGGACAAAAGGGCGAAGAAGCAGGAGATCATCACTGACCGCAAAACGTACAGAAAGCAAGTATGTCAGTGTGAGCCCTTTCAAGGCCACATGCGCAGGTGTCCGATGGACCGCCCCTCCAGGAGCCCTCACCATGGAGAGACCCCGTGGAATTGGTCTCATGGAGACGACGCGGGCAACGTCCATGATCCGAACAAAGAGGTTCCTGGAGGAGGAAAGCGCATCACAGAGGCCGATCGCGTCCCTATGACCGAAGAGGTGGCCAACACCGTCAAGGAAAATTGGGCAAAGCTTCCCAATGACCACCGCCTCAAGGAATGGAACCGCCGAATCCATAAGGAAGCGGGGTCACCCGCAGAATCCAGTAAGGAAGCGGGGTCACCCGCAGAATCCAGTAAGGAAGCGGGGTCACCCGCAGAACCCAGCAAGGAAGCGGGGTCGCCCGCAGAAGCAGCACCAGCCGCTGGATCTGCGGACGAGTGGATAGACGTTGCCTCTGCTGCCGGGTCCGCCGCCGGCACTGACCGCACCGAGCTAAATGAAGAGTGGGCGGCGGAAGACGGTTCAGAGAATCCATTCCCTGACGGAAGCGCCTGCTGGTACTACAGCTCTTCGGCGCAGAAGTGGTTCTGCACGAGGGTACTCTACCGCCATGAGAATGGCAAGTACAAGCTGGCCATAAAAAGGGTACTGCCGACATCGACCAGATGAGGCAGGTCATCCATGATCATGGCCAGCCGGAAGGCCCTCCTAGAGACCCTCCTGGTCCACGACCAGGCAAGGGCAGCAGACCACCGCCAAGACCTAAAGCCGACTCCTCGTCTTCACCGACTCCTGCGAAAAGGCAACCGTCCAAGAGCCCCGAAGGCACACGTGAGCGGGCGAAGGCCAGAGGGACTGCCAAGACAGACGATCCTAAGACGGCAGCTCCTCCCGGTCCGTCCGTGACAGAGAGGAAGAAGGTTTTTGCTGGACCATCGACCCCGATGCCGCCGGCGACCCAAGGCGATGTCAAGGACGAAGCTCGCGACAATCCTAAGGCAGCATTCCGAGGTGACTGGACTCCAACACTGCATCAGCCACGCCTTGCACCACGACCAGGTTCGGCACGAATGAAAGCGCAGCCGAAGCCCGATGCTGGGATGAGGTCGGTGCGGGCAGAAGCGGCCGCCAAGGCTAAGGAGGACAAGGGCTCTGCGGGGCCACCCGCTAAAGCGGCGCCAGCCGTAACAGCGGGGACACCCGCAGAAGGCACTCTCTCCAGGGAAGAACGCTTCAGAGTCCTCAAAGAGTTTGGCGACCAACAGAAACTGACTGATGATGCAGCTGCTGACAAAGGTCGCCCGAACCCTGGCGCGGAGTCATCTGCAGGAGCTGCCCCGTCAGCCGCAGGTTCTGCAGGGCCACCCTTTAAAGCGGCGCCAGCTGCATTAGCGGGGTCACCCGCCAAAGCGCCGCCGACTGCACTAGCGGGGTCACCCGCAAGCGGGCAGCCAATAATGTCTGTTCTGAGGGTCATTCCTTTGGAATGCAAGTTGTATTGGCAAGGCATTGTAGACAAAGGCCCGAGGCAGCCCATCAACCCACGAGTCACTCCAGACGACACGGACCGATATGAAGTCATTAATTGTCCGGTTCGTCGTAATTTCAAGTGTCACAACGACTGGGAGCGCGAACAGCAGAAAGTGGGAGACATGCTGCGAGACAGGCCGCCACTACGCGCTGCGCAGCATAAAGAAGCACTCCTGAAGGTCATGACACAGAACGGCATGGATCCAACCTTGCCGAGTAAAGAGCAGATGACCAAGGTGTCGATGTGGTTTTCAACGTCTCTACGCCACAGTCCATACTATAAGGACAAACATAACCGATACTTCGAAAAGGTCAGCACCTTTGATCCATACGATGGCTGGGTTGTCGTTGACGATCTGCTGACAAACTGGACTGAAAATGATCAGTATAAGCACTATCGTGAAATGCACGAGGTGCTGATCAAAGGCAGGCCCCACACGTCATTCGTGTATTGGGTGCTGCTAAACTGCTGTGAGATGGTTGACCATCACGGCATGCAGAAGGGCAGGCTCCAGATGAAGTGCGTTGATGACAGTATGCTGCTGCCTCCCAGGTTTCGACCAACGGCGCGCAGGCCACAGTACTTCATCAGAGCCACGAACGGCCATAGCAGTCCAGGCATCCACTGTCCCGAGTCGCTGTACAAGCCGATCACAACATGGATGAAAGAACCAGACGACCCAGTATATTTCATCCACGGGACGCAGTGGGAGTATGTCAAGGACATTCTTGCTAATGGCCTGTCATGCCTCGCACAGGACAACCCGAAGAGGAAGGGGGGGCGCCAATTTGTGCATGGCTGCCCCTACCTCCCGGGCGACCCGAGGATTCAATCGGGCATCCGTCCTGACTCGGAGGTGCTCATATTCTGCAGCATCAACAAGATGCTGTCCAGTGGCTTCTCTCTATGGAGATCAGCAAATGACAAAGTCATGACACGGGGCCACGATGGACGTATACCGCCCGATCATATTCTCCAGATAGTGAGCATTGCGAAGTATCGGGTCGGCGAAGCCTGGACCAATCCGCTGTTTTATGACAAGACGCGGAGGCGGGGCCAACCCGCGGACAGGATTCGCACTGATGACTATCTGCCACTTAAAATGTGTGACAGAACTGTGGCGGTAATGGAAGACCACGCCATGTACCTCAAGGGCTGGGCTAAGACGGACGGTCGTCCATTCAATTTGGTCATGACCGAGCAAGATGTTGCTCCACGACCGTACGACACACAGACAGTCCTCATGATGAATGCCCAGGAGGACGAGGTCATGCCTGAAGCGGGGCCACCCGCAGGAGCGGGGACACCCGCGGTAGACACCTCGGACGGTTCATGGCAGCAAGTAGTCACACCGGTGGCGACGGTAGCATCTCCTTGGAGGCCGGACCAGCAGTCCTGGGTCCACGCTCTCAACAGCCAATTGACATCAGCCGACGTTTCTGGACTGACCGATCAGCTATACCGTGCTGACCCGTGGGCGGTGCATGCAGGTATCCAAGACGCACAGCAGAGGAACCTGCGCCCTCCTGCGGGGCCACCAGGCGTCCTAGGACCACAACCACACCGCCCTCCACAGCAAGCTGGAGTTGCGAGGTTTGCTCCTATGGGCGGCTCAGATGGTGGCTCGCCGTTTCGGACTCCGCCGTCTGAAACGAGCGAGAACATCCTGTGGCAACGACTCCAGGCGATTCGCGGAAATCCGGCGCTCGCAGCAGCACTCCAGGCGACCACTCCCTTTGGCACTCCGAGGGGTAGTGAAGGAGGGGTGGCTGCGGGGGCACCCGCCGAGCGAACGCCTGCGGAGTCATCCGCACACGCGGGGCCACCCGCTGACGGACAGCAAGGTTCAGACTACGAACGTCGGGCAGCCGACTTGAGAGCACAGGCTACCTTTTTGCAGCAACAAGCTGATAGAGTGCCCAGCCTGTTGCGGAACCGCAACATAGATGTTACGAACCATGGCGACTTTCGGCCTCTCTGGAGCTGGACTTCTGATGACGCTCCAAATGCTGATCCCACGAATCCATATCGACAGGTGTTTATTCCAGGAATAGCATCACACCCAATATATGGATGGGATAATCATGGACCAGCAGAGGCACAGGCCATGGATGCGCCGATGTACCCGGAGTACTACGCGCAGGTGAATAACACTCCTATGATTGCGGGGCCACCTGCAAACGAATACACTCGAAATCTGGCCAATGAGATGTTTCGTTTGCAGTATACACGAGCAGTCGATGCGCAGTCTATGCCGCACTACGCCTACATGCCCTCGCCGACGGACCCCGAGACCGTAGTTCAGCCAGCTGGTCTCGCGGTGCCAGCCGCTCTGGGCAGCATGCCAGACTATATTCGCGACGTGCACAACACGCAGCAAGCGATACTGGCATCTAGGCAGCAGGCTCGGGACAACGCTAGGCTGCGCCAACAGCGCGCGATCCAGAGAAGGATCGAGCGTGATAACCAAGCGGGGACACCCGCAGGCGCGGGGCCACCCGCTGAACAGACAGATAGACTGCCACCACCGACGCCATATCGGGAGGGTGAAACAACCTTCGAGCGTCAGGCTCGGACACGCCCTGACGTGCCTACTCCAGTCATTTCAGACTACAACTTCACACAGTGCCCAATCTGTATGGACCCCTACGAGATGGGCACCACGGTGTGGAGACTGGCGTGTGGGCACTTCTTTCACGATATATGCTGGGATCGTGTTGCACAGCAGCACGTCCGCAATCAGCGACCAGGTGCGCCAAACGAGGCACCCTGCGCTGTATGTCGTGGGCCGGGCATAATCACAGCACACTTTCCGTATGATGGACAGCGCGACGCTGAGTCGGAACAGGCGCGCCAGCAGGAAAGATACGTGTGGATGCTCGGGAACTGCGTCGGCTGCGGGAAGCAGTGGAGGCGCTAGAGGCTCGAGCCGCAGCGCCAGAGCAAGGCATCCAGATGCCGATCCTGCCTACGCTTCGAGCACAGGGGCCCCCAGCAGCGGGGTCACCCGCCGAAGCGACTCCCGCCGCCACAGCGGGGCACCCGCCGAAGCGGCTCCTGCCGCCAAAGCGGGGTCACCCGCAAATGGACCTCCGAATCCGGGATTCCTGAGGGCAATGGAGGCCAATATTAGGCGGAGTGGCAGGAGCGGAGGCGGATCCAGAACCTCACGTGTAGAGAGTCCGGCAAGCGCTAGAAGCCGGGCCAGTGCTGAGAGCGCGGAGGCAGCCCAATTCCACAATACCTTCATGATCAACACGGAAGGGCTGACCTACACACGTGACGTCACGGATACGCTTCCGCCAGGAGGTGAGTGGACCTCCACACTCTCTGCGAATTATTGGGTTCTTGAACAGGAACCAATTACCGTGGAGGAGCGCCGCCAATATGAGCCAATATGGTGCACCGAGCTAACAATGAGCCAGTGGGTGCTGGAACAACGCCTACTGAAAGGCACGCTCGGTTCACAGATTACGTACCATACTGATGACCATGGTACGATGGCTCTGGCGGCGCGGACAGGGACATTCTTCCCCGACGAAGACGGAATGCCCTGCATATCGTTCATGCTAGACATTGGCTCCAACGTGAACATCATCGGAGCTAATACGGCACGAACCTTCCAGGAGGTTATGGCCAGGTACAATCACAGACCGGCCATATGCACACTGAGCAAAACCCTCTACATCAACGGTGTCGGTGAGGGTGCTGCGATCTGTCGGAAAATGGGCAACTTCAAGATCGGGGTGCAATATGCCAATGAGGCAAGCCCCCGCATCGAGGAGTATGCTTCCAACATCGCAGAGGGCTCAGGTGCAAACCTCCCAGCCATCTGGGGCCTGGGCGCCATGGAAGCACGTGACACAATCATCGTGCTGAAGCCAGGCTTCCAGAAGGTTATCTTCCCCAGCGGAGATTATACTCTTAAGGGTCGGAATAACGAAGTTATTGCTTGGCACAAATCCGCCCGCGCTGTGAACGACCCCGCGGCTGGCCGCGGGGGCGCCCTCGCTCGGCTGGTCGGCCGCGCGCTGGTCGACCCTCGTCCGCCTCCCGCTCGCGTCGTGTGGTGCAGTGCCGTGCCGTGCTTCCTCCGCCTGGCACTGGGGCGGGATATAAATACCGTGCCGTGTGTCGGGTTTCTGCCCTCCGCCCTCTGGGGGCTTCGCTCGGCCCATAGTGGCTTCCTTGCGGCCCATAGTGGCTTCGTTGCGGCCCATAGCGGCCTGCTGCGTTCACGTGCCCATGGGGCCCTCTCTTCTGGTCCATAGTGACCACGAGCTGTCGTTGGCACGCTCTCATTCGTCACCATGGCGCGCTGGCATGCAAGCGAGCGGGCTTCAGCTGGCGTGGTTCTCGCTCGTGCCCCGTGGCGCTGTGATTGCGATGGCGATGCTTGCCTTCTTGCAGTCTGACCCTGTTGTGGGCGCGAAGTGGACTGAAATCCAGTTCAAGGGCGCCATTGATTGCCTGGCAGCCAATGGGCTGACGATGCCAGAAGAATTGGCCAATCTTCAATTCGGCGATTTGCAGGATGCCGATGGCGCGACGGCGCTGACGAAGGGCGTCCTGCGGCGCGCTCTGGATCGCGCGACGGTGGCGGCAGCCAAGGCGTGTGCGCCGGGTGCCGCGGGGCCTGCGCCGGCTTCGGCGGGTCGTTTCGGTTCGGTTGCTGCAGAATCCTGGGCTCCCGCCGAAGGGAGAGCATGTCGACATCGGCGCTGGCCTGGCCCAGATCAGCTTGAGGGACCTTCCGGAGTCCCTGTGGCCGAGGCTGCCGCGCGGCTTCGCCCCGGCGCGCTGGCGCGTTTCCATCGTTCGCTCAGGTCAGCGAAGACCGATGCGCTGGCCACCGAGGTGCAGCGCGCGAAATCCAGTGGAATCGCGCGCCCGTTCATTTATACTGAGCTCGCGAAGTTCCAGCCGCTTTGCGCGCGCGGCGCGGGCGGCTCTCCCGACGATGACTAGCCCGAGTCGAAAGAGGCGGCCGCGTTGGCCAGAGCGTTCGGACGGGGAACCGCGGCGGAGAGCCAGCCGCTTCTGGCGTGGACGCCATGGCACCAAGCTTACGACGCGTGGAGCGTGCGGCCGCGGTCACTGATCAGATTTCGTACACGAGCGCCATGGCTCACAAACACGTTGTTCTCCAGGCGAGTCGACATTGGCGCCCGTCCGCTGGTCGCCGAAGTGGGCGCGCTTGCCCTGGTTGCACTGGATGCCCCCCTGCAGGGACGGAAGGCCCAGGTTGCCTTGGTCTACGACCGCCTTGTGCGGAGGACGTGGGCCGAGCGTGCCGCCGCCGGCGCGGCAGGCTTCCAGGCCGCAGCTCCGCGCCATGCTTCGGCGCGTTATTCTCGGGCGCGCGTCGGCGCGCAGGTGAACGTTGCGGCGCTGTCGCTTGACGTCGGGCTGCTCCGCGCGGCGGAAGCAGAATATGATCGGGCTCTTAAGGCCGCGTCGCCGAATCCCTTGTTCGCGTTGCGCCACCGCTGTCGCGCAGGTTGCCGCGCCGGCCGGCAAGGGTGCAGGGATAAGCGCCGCGGCAGCGCGCGGGCAGAGTGCGAGCGCCGCGAGCGCCGCGGGCGCCGTGGGAGCCGCGGGGGGCGCCGCCGTCACTTCCTGGAAGAACGACCGCGATTCCAGAGCCGACGGGTGGCAGTCCCGATCCTATCGCGGGGATTACAACAAGCGCTCCTGGATTCGCGAACGGTGTATTCTCCTCAGAAGAAGCCGCGCGCCTGACGCCC